>JAJHUR010138678.1:0-40655 GCA_027495735.1 Lutjanus campechanus
TTCCCCCCCCCCCCCCACCACCACCACCACCACCACAACACAGGCCAAACTAACTCTCAATTTAGTCGGGCCAAATGAGAGAATCACTTTGCAGAGGCCACATGGGCTCAAGAGCCGCAAGGCAAACTGGAAGTGATATTGTTGACACATATGCTAATAGAGAAAGGCAGAGCTAAATTTGGGGTTGGGGTATGATTTCTTTTTTTTCTTTCTTCCATTAATGAACAGCCACCAGATTGTTTAGGGCTAATACTCCGGGACTGTCTGTGAGAAAATAGCACAGACAGCGAGCACAGAGGGTAATATCTTCAGAGCTGCTGTCCGCTGAACACACAATACACAGCAAACAGATTTAATTTCCAAAGCATTCAATAACAATGTCATCATCATTGTAATTATGATTGGTTGTACGCAAAATCAATGCCAAGTGCAACACTCATGGGAATACGGCTGCAGTATTTGCAAAGGTAGAATGAGTGGGATTTGTCCGAGCCGTTTGTAAACGCACCAAAAAGACTAAGTTTATTGTTGCGTCTCTTTCTTATGATGTCAAACACTGAAGTTTTTTTGGTTGGTTAAAGCGTCCCGAGCACAGCAAAATAATGAGAAAATAAGGAAATGCAGTCAGATGGCAGAGTCTCCCCAGATACAGCCAACACCACACACGTGTAACGGGTCAAAAGTTTATGATTCTATATTTCATCTGTTTTTTTTTTAAGGAAAATGTTGCATATTATGCCATTCACATCATCCAATGTTAATTCTGTTGAAAATGTTGAAAACAAGTTATTGTCGACGTCCTTATATTTCATGAACGAATTGAGACAAAAATTGACATTTCTGTTCATTCTGCCCCGACGAACAAAGACGAGACGAAATAGTTGGCTCTGTTCGGGCGGACAGCCTAATTAGATCACAGTAATTAGCCATCTCAGAGCAAATCTAGCAAAGTGCGTGCGTCATCTTCATCAGCGTCCTTTCAGGTGGAAAGAAAAGAAAGAGGAGAGACGGCCCGTCTGTAGACACTTCTCTCTTACATTCAAACTGAAAGACAGACTGAGTGTATCGTTCCCAATTAAGATGGAGCGGCATGTGGATTAAAGAACAAAAAAAAAAACAACCCTGAAAACACACTGCAGCGTCTGCAAGTGTAAAAATCAGTTATATAAGCTGATTGATTCAATAACATGTATGTTAATTTTCTTTTAGGACTAAATCTAATGTTAGTATTGCTGAGGGGTGGCTTCAGAGTGGGTTTGCCTTGCTCCATTAGCATATTGTTAAATTTAACAGAGCCGAGCTCACAGTGAAAATCTGCTCCTTCTAAAAGATCATTTATGATTTCTTACGACTCATAAACAGACACTAACTCATTCGGCGATTATTTAACACAATTCAGCCCTAATTTGAGCTCCATGTGGAGTGAATAGACGAGATGTTTCCCAGATAATGCTTGTCTGCTTTAGCAACAGAGTTTACACATTTTTATCACTGCTGATTTATTAAAGCTCTGCTCTACTGTGTGAAACATGATGCTGTATTTAGCAGAAAACCTCAGTAATGCCTTTTTTTTTTTAATAATAAACACAAATCTGATTGCAATTATTTTATTTATATTCCAACTGGGCCATGATTAGTGATATTAGAGGAAAGGATTCTTTTCACATCATTGTTCTCATTTTCATTGACAAACGCATTAAAACGATTATGGTGTGCATCTTTTTTTCAGGGATTTGTTCTAAACAAAGATGTTTTCTGAAGTCTAGAGAATGATGCGTTAGCCAGGACCCCTCTGCAGCACCACAGTATTTAATTTAAAATGATATACTGACACACATTTCGCTGTTTTCAAATATTGCGCATCCTGCAAAAAACATTGCAGTAGACCATATTGCGATTTCGATAAAATTTTGATTAATTGTTCAACCCTAGATCAGTGTCTGAAAAACGATAATGATGCATCAATAATGATTAATAATAATTAATAATTTCATGAAACCATCTGAAAAAATTACTACTACTACTGACTAAACCTGGACGAAAACAAAACAAAAACAACAGACCAAAACGTAACTTTAACTAAAAATAATTTTCAGTCAACGACTAAGGCTGAAACAAAATTAAAATTCTTGTCAGAATTAACACTGATGTTATCTTGGTAATACAGCATCTGATTAGAAAACCAATTAAACGTCAATGGCTTCCCTGGTGATTATGCAAGGTGTGTTACATGTTCCTGTGAAATTAATAAGTTGATTAAACAGCTTGTAATAAAATATATTAAGAGGGTATTTGGGGGTGCTTTCCATGGCCTACATTTTAAAATGAGAGACATTATCCTGAGGGGAAGAGAAGCTGCACAGAGCAGCTTCCGTGTTTGTTCATTTGATTCGACATATTCAGTAAAGATGCTGCCTTCTGACATATTTGCATTACATTATCAATGCAGTATGCTATATTTTCCTGTTGTAAACAAATCCCATAAACAGACCCAAAATACACGAGTTCTTCTCTGAAAACATCTTTCCTGCAGCCTGTCTGTGGCACTTGGCCTCAAGCCCATAAAAATCATTTTAAAAATGGGGTCATGAATATATACTTTATTTTTTTTAATAGGGTAAAAAGAAAAGAAAAAATGAGACTGATTAAGTGTTGCTGCATCCACTGCAATGTGTGGAAAATCATTGCAATTATTGGAAAGGAGAAGTGCTGAGGGTGCTGCAGCAGATCTCCGGTTTTCTATCCCTCAAAAGGGGGCACAGCCTGACATTTTGGCAAAGTACCCTTATGTGCTAGACTAATGTATACTCTGAGCCAGGCAATAGACCAGGGGTGGGCAAATATTTTCATAGGGGGCCACATGAGAAATTGATCAGGCTACTGTGGGCCAGACACAAATGATGTAAGGTCCTAATAATGGCCAAATCTCTAACAATGGAATAGTCAGAAATGTTTTTTATAGAGCACTTCTACTGCTGGTCACCATTTCTGAATTGCCATGTGATGAATTGTGGGCTAATGTTGGCAATGTCAGAAACTTTTTTGTTTTACAGTAAACTATGCATAACATATACAGGCTGCAACAATAGAGGCAGCAAAAGTGGAAGAAGAACAACATAAAAACGCGGGTGTACAGCATTAATAATATAAAAAGATGCAGTTCATTATCATTACCAATGAACAGAGCACTGGCCCCTTTCAAAATAAAGGTCTGATAACGGTTTCATGGTGAGCAAAATGCGCTTTACTGTCTTTGCTAGATTTTTTAATTTTTGGTGTTCCATGATGGCCTTGGAGGCAACATGAAACTCTTCAGTGGGCTGCATCTCCCCCCCGGGCCACATTTTGCCCAGGACTGCAACAGACCCTTCCTAAATCCTGCCCCTTTTCAGTCAGCTTTCTCATTTCCCATTTCCTGTAGTCTACTTAGATATGCTATGTGCTCAGCTTGTCTATGTTTGAAAAGAAAAACAAAATTGAAGATAGTTAAAAGATGTTGCTGGAGGAACTGTGGTCAAATCTTAAGTTAGCTCATTCAGCTAGCTAACCAGCTAGCTTGACTATTGATGTAGATTAGTTATCTAGTTAGCTAATGTTTTGCTAATGTTAGCAATCACTGGATGTAGCTTAGTTTGAGCTTTGATACAGAGCAACATGCTAGCTAACTAGCTGGCTAACAATTGATGTCAATTATATTGTATTACATTACATTACATTACATTACATTATATTATATCATATTATATTACATTACATTACATTACATTACATTACATTACATTACATTAGACCGAGGTAAAAAACAAGCTTACACAACTGTTATTGGAGCACAGAGCAAGAGGTGGGACTTAGGAAGGGTCAATTATACATTTATATAATACATTAAAAAAAGATGTGTTTTGTATCATGGTCTAAAAGTACCTTTTTAAAGGCACCTCATCAGGCTGGTAACTCTTTTAAATAGACAAGTCTATGGTGACCGCCATGTTTTTCAGGCCATGTTGAATGTCTTAAATAACTTAAATCACTTAATTAACTGTCTGTATTTCCATGCCAAATATTTTATGCTGAGAAAGAGATACTGATTTATTAAACAGGCCTACAGGACACGAAACAGTAACCCTGTTCATGGTGTTGAGTTTCTGGGGAAACTGGAAACTGCAAGTGTCTGCTGAACTACACCATTATTTTATCACCAAGACAACGATACCTCATCCCTGGAAACCCACTCTCTACCCACCATTATTATCTTGTCATCCACTGAACCCAGGAGGGTAACGGTGCTTTAAAAATAGAAGACACTGTCAGATTTGGAGGAACACGACTACAGACACTTTCTGGGCATGAAAATAACATGGGGGGATCACAAGAAGCTTAGTTGGCAGATTGTTCTTAAATTGCTAAATTATGATGTTATAATTAATAAATTATGGGCCTTAGAAGCAGCATTTATTTTGAGCAAATATTTATTATGGCAAATGTGAAATACTGAAATACATTTTGACCGAGACCTTTACAATCAGACACTATTGTACCCTTTGACCAGACACATATTGCGCGCTCTAGTCAATAAATCTTAGTATTCTGTCTTTTCTCAATACACTATCATCATTATCACTCTATTATGAGTCTCACTGAAAATAGACCACCACACAACTGTATGAAGCGGCGAAGAAACTTACTATATCTTTTAACAATTAAGGTACTGATTCAGTTATTGAATATATAGTTTCATAATTAAAGCATAACACTCAGTGGAAGGTCAAAGCAAATCATGGCAGCCATCAGCTGTCTGTGGAAACCTCATTTAACAGTCAGTCATGATTATTAATCCCTCCGCTTGGCTGCTGATGTTAGTTGTTCTCTATTAGATCAAATATACAAGCAGATCCCCAGGGGTCTCAAGGGAACTTACTTATTTTTCTTTATTTAATACAGCATCACAACTGCGGCTCCCAGGGCACCTTGCTGCTTAAGTTATTGCCAACTGTGCGCTAATCAAGTTGCCCTTAGTACAGAAGCATGTAGCCAGTAATAACACCAGCAAGGTGCACAAAGAACAGCTTAAGGCGAGGCTGGGAATGACTGAAGCGGCTAGACGCTCTCAGAGCCTGTGGATGCAGCTCACAGTTTCTATAATAATGAGGGCCACGGAAGCAGAGCAATGTCGGAACATTCTGTGAAAAATGTCATACACCGTGGCTGGGTTGCATCAACAAGGATTCATTTTTAAACCCAATTAAATCAGGGTTTAACTTTTAATCATGCTGCACCAAACTTTAAAAGATTGTGTAAAAGCAACAATAAATGTGTGTTCTGAGTTTGTCACACCACAGAAAAAATGTCTTGTTAACCACCCAGCCCAATTTCAATGATTAGAGAAATCGCTGAGTACATAAAATTAGGTCTCAAAATCATGAAAATATTAGTGGTTTTCTCTGCTCTGAAATGCTGAGGGCGTGTCCGCTCTGCTGGGCTGAATAAGCAAATAATCAAGTTGTTCCTACAGCCAACATGTGTTTCTCAAAGGAGGAGAAATTAGGGCTTCTCTGCTGAGCCAAAGCTAACTAGGCTAACTAGTTAACTGTTTAGCCAGCTTCAAAATAATGTACTGTTTTGTTAACTTCTTAGCTAATGTTAGCGAGCAAACAATGTAATGTTTTGCTAACTTTTTAGCCAGCTAGCAAACAGTGTCATGTTTTGTTAATACACAGCAGCCAAAAGTTAAGAGTTTTTTCCCAGTGTTTTATATTTACTAGGTCCTGACAGCACTCAGATTTATATCTTATTTGTTTAAATTTGCTTAAGCAATTCTCCATATTTGTTATAACTATTTAATTTCAGTTTAAATCAATAAACTCTTAACTTTATTTATGCAACAGAGCTCTTCTTAGTTTTAAATCTGGATTCACTTTAAACCTAGTTTTGCTTTGCACTGATTAGAACTAATCTTAGATTAAATTAACTTTTGTTGGTGTGAATCAGTGTGCGAGGGTTAAGAGTGTTCACCAGACAGCGTGCCCATTAAAATCCCCTGGCAAAAAGCTTGTTTGAAAGCCTGTGCGAACACTGTTAACACAACGGTTAGCTGATATCTGATGTGCCTTTTTTTTACTGCTACCCAGTTGACATTCAATAACATTAACTGATAAAATGACTACAACTGAGCTGCAAAATATTACATCACAGGTTACATCACAGGCTGCTAACAGATTACAGTTTTCGGGGTGTGACAGCTCCTCCTGCGGCGCTGAAAAACCTTCATTTGACTGAATCACTGGTGGCCGAGTCACATTAGCGTGAATGCTGCCCTTTCATTTGCCGGACATTGAGACGTGCAGCATGCAATTTCTGTAAACAGACAGGCTCAAGCTCAGCGAAAAGGTAGTTGTTTGAAATGCCAAAGAGGAGGGTTAGGTGTTTTGACAATGTACACTGTGGGATGACAGATTTGTCAGCTGGTAGAGATTTTTCATGCTGTTTCTACTGAGTCAGCTATGCCTTTAATATCTCTTGCTGTATTAGGCCACTGAGGGACATGTTGCCAATCAATACACAACTCTGCTTTATGGCAGTATTGGATTTGCAGGATTTTTTTTTAATCAATGAGATGAACCTAAACTTGTCAAACATTTAATTTAGTAAATTGCCCAACAAACATGTCATATGAGCAGTTTCTCAAATTTATGTACAGTAATTTTCCAATATCATAATATTATAAAACGACATATTAGATTTAGTTTATCCATATTGTGGATAACTTTACTGAAGCATTTTGTCTATGAGAGTACACGTGCAAAACACACAGTGGCAACTGGGAGTCGTCCAACCAAGTGCTCAATATGCAATATACAAGATTTCATTGCAATGATATTGTTACGACAACAGTTGCACATGTAGATGCAGCGGCCCGGATTATTGTAATTATAATTGTATTAAGTTATTTTTTCTGCTTTATTGATGAAACATGTATCAGCTACAACAGAAATACACTCGTAAGCACTTTAAATAATAATGTGGGGTTTGGATTAAAGAGCAGTGGAATGTTTTTCAGGTTGTATGGAGTAAGGTTAGGTTTTCTAAACTCAGTGGCAGGAAACAACCATAGTTTTCTGTATTCATATTTGTGAATAAATGCAATTTTTCAGTTTGAATAATGAATACTGGACATAGCAAGCTCTTAAATGACAAGTTATTGATTGCGATTACAAGTAACAAATAAAACCCCCCAAACTTTGCTTTTGAGGCTTTCATTGGGCCTCATGTGTCAATCAAGTTGGGCTATAAGAAAATATGGATACACTTATATATTTCACAGTATTATGTTTTCTGATGCTGTTTCAGTTCTCAAAACACTGTATCCTGATACTGTGATGCATTCAGAGTTTCATGGCAATTGTTCATTCTGTGTTGTATTTAAACCCCAACCACTAGATAGCAGTGTTGTTACCTATCTCTACTGTTCTGACTGCCTAAAAAATCATTTTTAACTTTTAATTTATGCATATGGTCAAGGGTGTAGAATTGGTTGAGGACATGTCCCTACCAATATCCAAGGATTATTGAATTGCTCCTCGGAATAGTTTTGATAATTTGAAATATATCCATGCTGTCCGTCACCGACTAGTTAGTGAGGTTCACTATTGTGACAAAGCAGCCGTTGCTAATTATAGACGCAAAACAATGTCCTTTTAAGTTTTAAAAGATTGCATGCTCCCCCTCATTATGACTCACATTGGTTTGATCCACTACCTACATATAGTGGGTCTCTTTTTCTGCTAGAAATATTTAATATAGAGTTCAGTGTTTTGCGACAAATCTAGTGAGTTATTCAGACTATCAGGGGGAAAGTGAGAAATACACACAGATCTATTGATTTGTTATTTATTCCCATGCATCTCAGCAGCATCTCAGGTGGGAGACTGACAGCCTTTACTATGTTTATGGGGACATGTACCCACCAACCATGGCATGAAATATTCACCCTTGCATATGGTGATGTGCTCTTTATACTGTGACAGTTTTCCTATAACTAGATTTAAAAAATAGCAATATATCACGTTTCTTACAGAATCCCAGTGTATTGCAACATATTGAATCATAACCGCTGTATCATGATATGCAAGGGGTCTCAACCCCCAATACCCCCCTAAATTTCACGCCATGGTGTCTACTGATTGTTCTTTCTCATGACTATCGGTTGTTCTGCCTTTTTAAACAAAATCTACCAAAGTCAAGATAGACTGAAATTATGTTAAAAGAGTTTTTCATTTATGAGACATAACGAGAAACACTTTGCTGTCAGACCTAACACTGGGACCTAACACCGGGGAAAATCCATCACATCTAAGTCATTTCAGTTAATAGCCATGAGAGGCTCCTCTCTGTTGTTTTCGTATAATTTGGAAGATGCTGCTTTAATAATTGCTCCTCTGTGTACTGGTGAATTCCCATTACATTGATTGGATGAAACTGTCCCTTGTTTTCTTTGTCCATCAGCTCCTTTAACAATAGGGTCTAATTTGCTGTCAGTGGGAGGGTCACAGCCATCGAACGAGAACAAAAAAGAGAAAAAAACACTGACCTGACTCCTCAAAGTCTTGGTTGGCCATGTTCCAGGAATCACGGATTTTCAGCAAACTGGCTTCCATAGCCCTGAGATCCACCTCGGGGCAATTACACTGTGGGTAGTCCACGGCACACTGGCACCAGCAGTCATTGTCCCTGCACACAAACTGGCCCTCCTCATTACAGCCGATGTAGCTGAGAGCTGCCTGCACAAACCTGGCCCTCAGGTACTCTGGCAGTATGGCCTGAAGTCCTGCAGCAAGGACAAAAACAGAACAAAAACATGAAAATGTCACATGGATGAATGAAGAGGGAGCTGTAAGCACTTTAGTTATTGCAGAAAATGTGTTTAGATGGCTGTTGTACGCTAGATCTGTAAATCACTGAGGGCCGGAACTCATTTTCTCTGTTTTTTTGCCAGGCCTGACATATGCTTGGCGTCACATGCAATATGCTGAGATTCACTTAAAGTTTTATTTTTACTGCACAGTTCTGCTGCTTTTGTTCTGAATCATTACTGTCTGCGATTCACTTCAGAACTCTGCAAGCATGCATGGCAAAAAAAAAAAAAAAAAAAAAAAAAAAAAAAAAAAAAAAAAAAAAAAAAAAAAAGAAGAAAAAAAAAAAAAATTGAGAGTGATTGAAGCTAAATTCGTTCTGACACTCTTATGCTGCAGTTATAAGCTTGCCAGAGAACAGACACTGTGACAATTCCATCAGAAATTGGGGGAGTTCAATTATGGATGGCCAACCTTGCAAATGAATCTTGTTTTCGGGGCTCTGAACCAAAACGGAGCTGACAGAATCGAGGTTGTCATAGTTACTGCATCCAAGAGGGCCCGTCCTTGTTTCGGTCACCTAAAGAGAGAGAGAGAGAGAGAGAAAAAGGCACATCAGAATAATCCATACTGAGAAAGAAATCCACTGATGGAATTAAATACACAGAGAGAGATAAAGGATAAAGAACGGAAGAGGAAAACATGACTAAATGTAATGCAGAACAAGATTAACAACACCCTTTGCCTTCGCTATCTCCTGTTCTGAGAAACACAAAACATATTATGCATTATTTAGACCACACCATTGTGCAAATCATATTTAGGGGATTGACTTTGTGAGCTCGAGGGCTGAAAATTGAGTTGTGATAAGGATCCCCGGAGTAAAGCGTAATGACTAAGTTCTGGTGTCATCTGTCAAATTTATCTCTACATTGTGTTTACCCACCATGATGCCCACTGACGCCCATAACTTGCTAAAATCCATCGTGATGCTAGTGTAAGCATGTCCTATTTAATTATGCACACACCTGAGGATTCATGTAATTGCTCGGTGCAAACTTTGACATGATGCGTATGCAATATTGTTACACGGCTACACAGGCTGAAATGTGATGAGAAGCTTGGCGATGAAATAATTGCTGTCAATCGCGCACCTTCTGCAAATGTGGCTTAAAAGACCTCACTGATTAAGCGTTGCACTCACCTTCATCAAGCTCACGATTGACAGTATTGACTATTCATTCCATGCTTTCTTCTCCCTTGTTAAAACCTGGCATCTATATTGCATAAAATTCAAGGATCTCTGTAAAAAATTTTTTTCGGTATTTCACCTGAATGGGATGACTCATGCATGCACACAGAATATTCTATTCATACTTTCCAACAATTTATATATTCTCACACCTATGTGCAGTACATGCAACCTTGTAGGCCTTCTGGCTGGGAATCTATTGATGCAAGATACAAC
Source organism: Lutjanus campechanus (assembly GCA_027495735.1). Classification (NCBI taxonomy): domain Eukaryota; kingdom Metazoa; phylum Chordata; class Actinopteri; order Lutjaniformes; family Lutjanidae; genus Lutjanus; species Lutjanus campechanus. Next base: position 10,315 of record JAJHUR010138678.1, read on the forward strand.
AGTTTTACATTGAATTCACTTGAAAAGTGAAAAGTACAGTAAAAATCTAATTTTATTTATGTAGCCCGATATTACAGACCACAGTTTGCCTTAGGGGCGATTTACAATCTGTACAGTCTCGAAAAAGTAAGGAAAAACTCCCCCCAAAAAAACTCTTAACAGAGAAAATAATGCAAGAAACCTAAGGGAGAGTCACAGGAGAGGGTTCTCCCTCCCAGGATGGATGGTGCGTCGCTTTCATCCACATCTATGAGTTGCCAACAAGATGAGTTGGGAGTGAGACCGGGCGGCTTGTGATATTTCTGTGGTCACTGTCACAAGCTCATTAATCACTCTTTATTTGTTAGTGGTACAACAATTATGTACTGTCACATTAAACATCCCTTGTTGTTATCTATCGTTACCAGGTTCTAGTAGGGATGCACCCCAAACCAAATTATTCAGGAAAGCACAAGTAATGCAGTGGAAATGTTTATCCCTTCTATCTGAAGTTGCTCATTATTATTACGAAAACGTCAGCTCCACGAGTACCTCTGCAGAGATTTGCAAAAAAAAAAAAAAGTTGCATCTACCTTCATCAAACACTGATTTAATGCACCAAGGATATTCCTTTCAACATACATGAATTTTTAATACCCTCGGTTAACGGGGAGGTGGTGGTGGGTTTCAGACACCTGATAAAACGTAGTATTTTAAAAAATAAAAAGGAAAAAAGAGAAATAGATGAAAAGTACAGTATGAGGATGCGGAAATACATTTCATAATTAATTGCATGCTAATATTAAATCATTTTTGATGCTTTGTAGGGACAACATTTGCATTGCCAATGAATATTAGGTTAGAAAATAAAACATCTGCCTGATTTAACATGACTTCTGCTATCCCCACACCCACACACCTCTAGTTTAAAGGCTGTTACTGATGGCTCAAAGCTGAATTATAGAACCTCAAAAATCATTTCTAGACCAGTTTTTTATGGCTTTGTGTTTTCTTTCATCAGTGGAACACAACGCAAAGCTCAGCCAAAGGCGCGTGATGTGACTTACATGGTGTTACAGAGATCTTTTTGGTAATTTTGGTGCAGTTGTGGCAGAGCTGAAAACAGGACTACAATGGTAGTCTGACAATTTGGTGAAGGAGAGAACAGCAGATTTCAAAAAAAAAAAAAAAAAACTTCTCCCAGAGGAAACTGATGTGGCTGCGTGGGAGATGCAAAGTCTCTAGGAGAGAATGGAGGGTTGGAGGATATTAAATTACAGCAGCTTGAGAGGAGAAAATACATTTGGTTAGCAGGAGCTTCTCTTGTCTCAGGAGAACTCTTGTACAAATCTAGGAAACAGTTCAGTGACACAAAATGAGGTGCCAAACAAGCTGGCGCAAGACATCGATTTGGCACTGAGAGTGGGTCATCCACCAGCCAGTCTATAGACGATATGGCCACCATATTTATCCACACTCCATGCGTCATTATGGCGTTTTTGCAAATCTTACAATCTGTCACACAGAAGCTATGTGTGCATAATTAGTAATGACGACTTTTCCTGGTTTAAGTCCTTATCTCCCAAGTCACATTAGACAGCTTCAATCTACAAAAAGCGCTGGAAACGAGATCTGCTCATGAGTGCTCAGTCGCGAGTGGGCGAGCTGGAAGCACCGGATGGAGGCGGAGAGGGCACTCGGTTTTACACACCTATTCTAAGTCAGGTTAATTGACTCAGAACTGGTTCGACCACGTAGGAGTAGGAGAAGAAGAGAATCACATCAACTAGCGCACATTCAGACTCTGTTGAGCCTTTTCCCAGCTCATATTTGAGAAGTGAGGGTTTATTTGAAGAAAGATGTGTACATACAGAGGCCTGTGGACACCTAGGCAGCGAGAGGTGTGTGCAGGGATTGACAGCGAGCTGCTGTGTTTCTGAATAAACATCCTGCGCAATAAACATCGCTGTGGTCTTGCGCTGCAGAGCCCCGTGAAATAACTTTGGAAATTCATGAAAACAGCACCTCAGAGCTGGGGGGCACAGCGTGTCATGATGCACTTTATCACATTACTGGAAAGGCACCCTGAAGAGCAGTTCATCACATTTTCTCCACTGGAAGGGCACTCTACGGGACACTTTAGCATGTTTTCTCCACTTGAACATCACCCTCGAGGGCACTTTATCATGTTGTCTTGCACATTTGGACTGGCTACAGGGCGCTTTATCACATTTTGTCTACTGGAATGGCACCCTGGATGACACTTAAACAGGTTGACCTGGACATCAGGCAACTCTAACAGGCCCTTTATCACATTGCCTTGGATACTGGGCCACTCCAGCCTGCACTTGTGTTTAATCCACCATCTGGGAATCCAAGAGCACTGGTGAACTGGTTAAGGAGCCTCATGCCTCATGGAGCCTCATCAACACGAAAGTGCTCCTAGTTTTAGGTGCCCCTACGGCAAATAAAACATGATATATGCCCTCTAGAGCCGCCCAATGTGCAAGACAACATGTTAAAGTCACCTCTAAGGTGCACTGGGTCATGACCCACAGGAGATTTTATTTGGGTCATAAAATAAATCAGAAATTCTGCTAATTTAAGATTTATATCTGCAGCTTTTATTCAGCAAGAGTATATTGTTTTACTGATGAGAGGAAGAAATGAGCCTGTAAATTCTGACTAAATGCACTTATTTTGCCTCATTTATTAAGCTAAAATATATATTATTTTCCTAATGAGCGCAAATAATAATGATGAGATGGCCTGTTAACTCAGCCTGACTTGATTATTTCTCATTAATAATGTATCTAATTTGTATGTGTGTTCAATAAAGATAGTATGCAGTGAAGTGATGCAGATATGACAGTAAAAATGGTTCGGGAACGTTCATTTGTGAATAAATGAACTCTTCCCAAGGTTTATTGATATGACCTATTGTGAATTCTGCAGCGATGGTTTGTCATTTTTAAAAAGTTGGTCCCCAGAAAAAAAAAAAAAAAAAAAAAAGTTTGGCAAACACTGCTCCAGAGTGGCCTTCCGTGGAGGAAATGTTGTAAAGTCCCCTCTAGAGTGCCCTTCCAGTGAATAAAACCTGATTAATGCCCTGTACGGTGCCCACCCAGTGGAAAAAAGTGTGATTAAGTGCGCTCTAGGGTGCATTTCCAGTGAATAAAAACCTGATTAATAACCCCGAGCATGCTCCTCCAGTGGAAAAAATGTGATTAAGCGCCTGCTAAGGTGCACTTCCAGTGGAAAAAATGTGATGAATGTTTTTTGCCCCTGGCCCTCAGACAGCCCGGCTCCACCACTGTCCAAGAGGGCACTTTTGCCGCATTTTTATACTTGCCCCACAGTCTAGCAGAATCCATCAGTGCCCTTAACACTTAACAGCAGAAAGTAATACCAAAGTGTGTTTGTAAGGGATGTGGAATTCAAGCATCGAGTGTCCAATGCTAATGTAACATTTTGGTAAACAGGAACTAAATGACAGCAAACCTAACAGAGTGTGGAAGACTTGATAGTGTTTCTTGTATAGCATCTGTTGCTTGCTTGTATTAAACTGTAAAACTTATTGAACAAGCAGAATAAATCTGACTTCTTTATGCTTTTTTAATAAAAAACACCTCCTGTGCATGAGGAGGAAATGATTCTTGGGGACAAATGTAGCTTTTGAAGCTGCTCAGGCAGATAACTGATCCACAACTCCACTCGAGCTGAATGTGTTTATTTTTATTACCAGTTGGGTGATCTATTAAAACCCACTGCTCACTTTCCACTGGCTTAACTCCAAATTCTATATTTACATTAATTCTAAATTTAAATGTCGTGATTCAATATGTGGGTTGACTGAATACAATAACACAAAGAAAACAACTATTTCTGTGGAGACTGCCTCAATTTTCTCGACATTAGACTTTACTCTGCTGTCTAAATTAATCAGAGACTGATGCATTAAGGTACACTGAAGACAAAGAGGTTATTACACAGTCACCGTGTGCAAGCACATGTAGCAGACAGATTATATTGATAGAATTCCTCTTGAATGCTGATTAAGATGGCCGTGCAGCCAAACTAAGTGTGTGTAGGCTTTTAAAATGTAGTCACTGTTTGTTATTCTGCATAAAAAAGGCAGGACATTTTCAGATCTTGTTCATATGAAGGGCCTCGTGGTTTTAAAACATCACTGTGCTTTAGAAAAGTGGTCTGGGTCGGGCTTACAAACCAGTGTCTGGGCTCCATGTCATGCAAATTCAGTATTTCAGGATTGCTTTCAGCACCATTCCACTCCACGGTTGGAGACTAAATCATTTCAGGGACTTATTTCTTACTGTACTCGGTGCCTTTGTGTGGTTTTCATGCAGGCTAGCCCACTCACAGTACAGCATGAGTGCACCTAATATCATACCACTTCAAATAAGAACATGAACACCTTTGGAGAAGAAACAATGTCTTGGAAAAAACACTTTTTTTAAAAGCTGCTGGTTCATTCCTGACATGGCATTCATGGTACATTCGTGGCAAAACACCACCTTGGAATAATTAGGTTCTGTCTGCATTCTGAGAGGTTTTGAGATAATGAGGTTCAAAGTTTTTGCATTCCAAATAGCAAAAATAAAATGTAGAACAATACAATACAATATACCATTTTTTTTGGAACAGGTCAAATGTAGATAGAACCTTCTTATCCTTAGAACTCACGTTCAGTTCAGAATTATAAGGTTCTATCTTGGAAAAACAATATCTACATGTATGTGAAGACACCATCAAGTCAAATGTAAACCATCTAATGACCTCTCAGGCTTAATATTTATAAAATTCAATATATTTTAAGACTTTTTAAAATAACTACAAGACATATAATCCTTCAGTAACAGGTTTAACAGAGTAATAGCTGAGTTATCAGTTCTGAGTTATGAACTTTCTCATGAAAGACATCAGCACAAATACCAGGCAAGTTTTGTCTTTTTTAATCGTTTAAAATCTTGCCTGTTCACTGTTAGTAACCACATTAGCAAGCTAACGGTAGCTCCCTAATGTTAGTCTGACAGCTAAGCGACAAGCACTAAGGATAGGTTTGTTTTTTTATCATTTGCTTTTCAATCTACACCCTTTACTGTAGTCACAGGCAAACATCTGTCTCTTAACATTAGCATTAGCTGCCAGACTAACAGTTGTCAGCTGGCTATTGTGGCACCTAGCTAGCAATGAAAATAAATTCCTCAGCAAGACCTGAAGTGATTTTTAAAAAAGTCTAACCTCGCCTGGTAGCCTATTTGTACTGCTGTCCCTCATGAGACCGTCAATAAAATCCTCCATTTTCAGGTTTCTCATAAACATCACATTGTGTGATATTTTGTCATCTCTTCTCTGCTTTTTTTCCCCACAGTCACTGAACAGCGCCACAACATGACAGAGAAGCAGAACCTAATAGCTCCTCTTGTGTGTCTTTGAAGTGCTGATTGTCTCACAGTTAGAACCTTTTACAACCAAGTGTGAGTTTGTCTTTGTAGATAGAACCTTTCTGTTTTTTTCAATAAGAAAAAAAGTCCTAGAACTTAAAAAAAAAAACCCACAGAATCAGGATATGCGAATAACTCAATTTTGATAGTACCTTATAATTCCAAGGGGACAAAAAGTGCAAAAAGTTACATTGATGGCTTGGGCCAACATGCACACAAGCAAAGCAAACTCCAAAGAATGGAAAGGTGTAACAAAAAACAGTCAGGTACAGACCCTAACAATTGCCCAAAGTTTTGAAAGACTAGGCTAAATTAAGCAGAAAATAGGCCGCCTTCAGGTAAAAGTCAGAAACTTTCATTTTTACAGATTACACAGTGATGAGAACATACCACACGAATAGAATAAAAAGAAACTCTTGAAGTTTAGGTTAAAAAAAAAACCTGGAAACCAGAAACAAAAGTTAAGTCAAAACAGAATATCTTCTGAGACAGGAATATAAAGATATTACAACTTTTCCTGCTAGTCTTGAAAGACGCTACAATATCTGAGGCTCAAAGACATAACACCGGATTTGTGCAGATAAGACACCGACACACACAAAACAACACTGTAGAATCTCTTCTTTCCTTTGAGCTCACGGTTAGATTGTTCACAATCGCAGCTCAATCATCCTTGACAAAAGCCTGATTTAGAGCACGCGTACATCCAGGCTCCATGGGCAGCAAAGATAAACTGCCAACCTGAAGGGAAATCCATCTCCGTCGCTGTCACTTGCGAATTATTGCCAAACACCATGACGGTGTCTTCTTTTAATATTTTCCCAAAGGTCCAATAAAAGTAACAACATCCCCTCGCTAGATTAATGACAGCAACCGTGGTATCCAGCCAGGAGGAAAAGGAAGACTTTTGCCGCTGCCGGCAGAAAAGTTGTTTTCTTTTGACATCTACTTTTGACAACTACAAGGTCAATAAGGGAACTAAATAAAGAGAGACATGAGGATGAATAAAAGCTGGGAGCTCTGTACAACATACGTCCAGTGTCTCTTCCAATATCTAACTGAAAATGCCTGCCTGAGCTGCTGTTTTTCAATTTGCAATGACTTAAATATAGTCTTTTGATATCATAATTTTAAGCTGGACAGTCAGAGGGAGGTAGAGAGATTGTGGGAGACGGACGCTAACCGACTTCCATTCTTCTTCTTTATTATTGACGCGTTAACACAATTAATTAAAATCCGAACAGGCTCCGTAGGGACCCGCAGATTAATTTCCAACACAGACAGATGTCCAACTTAAGGGGAAAATTGACCAAATGCAAATCTAAAGATGGCTTTTCTATGCATAGCAATGAGACCATCTGCAAAAAAGAACCCAGTGGAGCAGAGCATGTGTGCACAGTCAGCCTTCTCTATTAGGAATCGACCCTAAAAAGAAAAATCCTCTTTTTATATTTCACTACTTCCAAGACCTCATGGGGCAATGTTTGCTAAAAGCCAGAAAATACAAGTGATTCCAAAAATGTGATATGTAAATGACATGGATCGGTTGGTGGGGGAATTATTAATGTGCCATAATTGAGTACAAGATAATTGTGCTGACTGTGTTGGAATAACTAACAGCTGCATTTAATGGAACATTTAATTGCACTTAAAGGCTTTCCTAGAATAAGCAGTTTGTGATGCTTACACATGCTGCGGACGTGACTTGTTTATCTTATCACCACGAATTTCACTTTGCCCTCCAGGCTTGCCTTTTGATGTCTTCTTACTGTCTAAATACTTTAGAGTTTATTAATCCTGAACACATTCCTTGGATAGAGTCCTAAGATATTTTTTCTTCAGGGCTGACTGAAAATGTATATTTCAATGGTAACAAGACAAATCTAAATCATAAGTGATCATATTATCTTCAGTGCAATGTACATCTCTTTTACTGTAGATGCATTACATAAGAAAACAAAAACATTGCCATCAGTTTTAATAAAGTGAGGCCATTCGAAAGCATGGCTCCGTTTTTCATTAAGCTCTAATTTTTTTTGTCCCTTTTTAAAGTCACTTTTCTCCCGTGCTGTATCTGCCTGTCTTCTGTCAATCACCGTTGTGCACACAATCCTTGAACCAGCAAGCTTTTAAGCTGGCAAGTGAAAGAGGCTCAGTTTCCATCAGATCAGTGCTAATCTTCACAAGTCTGAATCTACATATGGGCCCGTAAAGTCTTGCGCCACAGCGAGGAAAAGGGAAGAGCAAGTGGATGCCAAATAACTGGAAGTTTCTTTGTAAAAAAGGAACAGGTGAAATGTTTGATCTTTACTAGCTGTTATAACACTTCAGTACTCCTTGGTACAGATTTTCTAACTGTCTGGAACAATGTGATCTCATGGGATGGCTTATAAATAGCGTGACACTTTTAAGGACGTTTTGGGTGTCATGTAGAGCCCGACCGATACACTGCTTAACATTATCGGCCCAATATTGGCCTATTACAGGTATATCATATTGGTATCAGCATACATGTCCTTCAATATGCACCTGTATGATTTTTTTTTTTCCACATTCTGATGCAGATTGTCAATAATTGATTCTTTTTCTATCCTCAGGTTTAATAACAGTAAAGGTCCACTGTTTCAGTGTCCTAATATCATTTTGGACGAAAACCTTTATTGCAAAACACACAATATCCTGCCTCCATTACATACCTTTGTATGTGTTTTGCCACATTTGAGGGATCACTGCAAAAAATGTACTGTATGTCAATATATATATTCTACATTCTGTATATAAAGTTCTAAGGAAATCTGCCCATATATCCATAGTGTAATGTTTTCACTCCCGAGTATCAGTATTGGCCCCAAAAATCTAGTATGGGTCAGGCTCTAGTGTCATGTCTACACATTGCGTGTGTCATTTAATGCCATTTAGTCCAGAGAGTTGTGGAAGTGGTAACTTCAGTCAGATAATCTTCGTTAGCATGGTGATCTTCATCTGTTTTGTTTAGGTTTACGCAACAAAACTACTTGGTTAGGTTTAAGAAAAGTTTGTGGTTTGGGTTAAAATAAGTAGCTTATTAAAGGTCCAGTGCATAAGGATTTATGAGCAGAATATGCCATATAAAATAATATTCTTAAGTATCTTTTCACTAGAATGTATTCACCTAAAAATAATTATTTGTTGTGCTTCCTTTACCTTAGAATGAGCCTTTTATATCTACAGAGTATACAGATCCTCTTCCATTGAGTCCGCCATGTTGCAAAGCCATATTTCTACAGTAGCCCACAATGGACAAACCAAACATGTCTCTACACATGGCCATTTGCATTTTGAGCAGGTTTCGCTGCCACTGTAGGTTCTCCTCTTACCACTACGCTTACCACTACTATATGCTACTAAATCCTACACAGTTAAGTATGTTATCTAAGTTAACTGGCGTACTAAAGCTACGATAAGTCAATGTTGACTTTTGGTTTTACACGGAACATGATCTGCGGTCTTCTGGGTGATAGTAAAGTCAACCCCAGCCTCCACCAGTGAACACTGTTACTCTTTATATGACACCACCAGATATTTTTTAGAAACAAAAAGCCAAAAAAAGCCACTGTGGTAACATGCAAAGTGATTTAAGACATGTTATTATGTGTCATTGGTGTGTTATTCATATGACATTTAGTGAGGCCAGGCTGTCTGAAATTCTATTAGAGGGATGACTACCATTCCTCCCAAATATAGTCTCTTACTTAATGTTTTGATAATGTGAGCGCTGTCTGACACATCCATCTAACATCTCCCATACATGCTCACCTGAGTTGAGATCTGGTGGCACCCTCATGCCCTGTATGAAAGCATCAACATTTGTTGTGTTTCTCTACTCATTTTTTCCTTTAATCATCACCAGTCTGTATATTCAAGCAGCGAGCAAACATTCCCAGGTGAGCCCCGAAGGCATCCTTTTTAGCTTCCTTTTAGGCTCTGTTGGTGAAAACGTAGCTCTGCCTGCTGTCAGACACATCGTTCAGGGAAAGACTGCTGCTTGGAAAGTTGACACAGTTCCACTCCCAGTGGCCCGGCGCACAAGGGCGGCGGTTCAGGATGTGTTGTTTCAGTTTTTGGAGCAGGTGAGAGCCAGAGCCAGCATTTGGTATTGTGACTGGATTGAATGCTCTACAGCTGCTAGTTTTACTCACTTTCTACAACAGAGAGGGAGATATTGTTGAGCCCAGTGTTCCAAGAGAAGAAGAATGAGAACGAGAAGAATGAGAAATAATAGTGCTATTGCAAAAGCAAGTGGATGACAGATAATTAAGAAAGGATAGGGAAAAACAAGAGCATACATAATACAAAAGCTCATTTATCATTAAGAAATGTGAATATATATAAAAGAAAGAATAAAATGAACCACAGTAGAGTAGAGTGCAGATGCCCAGCAGGTAACAGATGGTGAAGCACCAACTGCAATGCCATCACAACCGTCAGACACAACACGATTTCAAACTGAAGCAACTGTTGATCACTTGCAGCCCCTAGCAGCTGGTTAAGAAGAATGAGAAATCAGAGCAGTAAAAAAACAGAATTGCTGCCCTGTAGTTGTACGACTCAATCAACCAGGCAAGTTGCAATTTAAATTCACATCTGTCCAGACTCATATAATGTATGTAGAGAAGGCTTTGGAGGAATTTAATATGGAAGTTATCACTATATTGAACTTTGCAGGAATTTAATTCAATGTATTATGTGTATTTTTCGCAAAATGGAAGTTATCACTATATTCTAATGAATAATTTCAACTGAGCGACGTGCTGTCTTCACTTAAAGCCTGTTTTTACAGAGAACAGAGGACTGACAGAGAGCTGAACATCACGATGTCACGGTGAAGTTGACCTTTGAACTTTTCGATATAAAATGTCACCACCTCATCATTTTCCCCTGTTAGATATTTGTTTGTAATTCAGTCATACTTAGTGTCGAATTATGGGCCAAAAATGTGTTTATTGAGGTCACTGTAACCTTGACCTTTGACCGCCAAAATCAAATCAGTTCATTCTTGAGTCAAAGTGGTCATTTGTGCAAAGTTTGACGAAATTTCCCTCAAGGCGTTCATGAGATATCATGTTCACAATAATTGGGTGACCTGAAAACATACAGTAATGCTTTGGCCGTGGCTGTCAGTGGCGTGGAGGCATTACATTTTTTTTTTCCAAAACTGTGAATCACAGAGGTCCTTTAACATACAGTCATGAATGTGCACAAAAAAAAAAACTAAACAAAAATAGGCTGATTGATCCAGTAGTATGCAAGATTAGCTCTGCCAGTCTGTTGATCATACACACACACGGAAGCGATTGCATGATCCCCTGGTGGGGATAATAATAATTATTCTTTTCTCTCTCCAACTTGACTAAGCAGGACGTCACCACTATGCCTGACTTTCTTGAGAAGCTGGAACTGCATATTTAGAGCTAATAGATTGAATTAAACACATGTGATAAAAGGAAATGATGCTTGGAGTTCGCTATTAAAATACCTGTATTATCCAAATCAAATTATACCTTGTCTTGCACAGTATTTAGATGGATGATAGCCTCTGTGTTATTGGTGTGGTGCCTCGGCAGGACCACGCAGCACTTAGCCCGTTAACATGGTCCACTGATAGAGATGGCTCTGAGGCACATTCATTATTTAGAAATGTAGGGCTTTAATGTTATTCTAAAACCAGTTAGGTGAGAGCATTCCACTGATGAAGATTCATCACCGCTGCAAATCCCTCATATGAATAATTCCACGAAAAAAACAGCATAAAATGTCACTTAGTGAGCTCGTGTTGTCAGATTGAGCAACAATGGACTTTAAATGGCTGCACTCTCTGCTTTCTGAGAAAAAAAAGTACAAGATAGCATTAATGTTTCATGAAAATCATCTCTCATTTCAAAATTGCCTCATTCGCTGCACCTCAAGAATTGTCGCCCGCTTAATCACCACGGCACGGTAGATGTGAAAATCCACATTTGCATCTGAGATACGTTTTGTGCCTGTTTATTCAGTCTTTGAGGATTTCAATGCGTGTTTTAAGACCACTTTGTTGCACTGGCTTACACTCTAATGTCAACCAGCGAGGGATAAGCTTATAAACTATAAGGGAGGAAAGGGGGAAAAGGAGGAAAATAGCATCAGAATGAGATTATTGTGTGCCCTCGGAAAAAAAAAACATCTCGAAGCCACGGGGGAGCAGAGGAGAACCTTTGGTAGAAGGAAGTGTAATGTAATACTGTATGTGGTGTTATGTTCGCCGAGTCTCTTTAAGGGAAACTAAGTCATTTTCTTTCACAGGAAGTACCAGTCACTTGAAAAGGGGCAGAGACAGCAAATTTGATTCTGTGTATTTATTTTTGCTCTCCAGGCTTCGCTCGTTTTTACGAGCCACAGATTACAGAGCTGGAAGAAGTGATATTCTTGAAAATCTTCTTCATCTGAAGCCAGATGAGACTGAAGCCAGGAGCTGTCATTTATTTATTTATACTATGCCTGGGCGATAAGATGATAGTGATATCTATTGACAACAGACACGTCATCAATAGCAATAGCAAGAATGTAATTTGATAAAATGTTCAATAGTCTGCAAGCTGCCATCAAAGCACTTGACCAATACACCCCAGCTCATAAACAGCCTGTCATATGCCATTCCGATAATGGAGTGGAGTGGAGTCACACAATGATTTGACAGACTGACCCCGAGCGTGCTTCCTCACAGGCTCAAAAACAGAGTGTCATGTGTAGGATTTATTGACATCTGTTTGTTTTTTTTCAGACTGCAAACATCTCATCTCACACTCCTCTTCCAATTCGGTCGGGGAACCTAAGTCAGGTGATTACACACTAATGAAAACACACTTACGAACGTCAAAATCAACAACAATATTAACCCAAAGACTGCTATTTTTGCTCCTGTTTTTCATGAATTGAAGTAAAAGGTCTTGGAACACTTCGATGGACACAAAAGGTTTATTTCTCTCAAATTTTGTTCACAAATTTCGTGTTAGTGAGCACTTCTCATTTGCCAAGATAATCCATCCACCCGACAGGTGTGGCATGTAAAGATGCTGATTGAACAGCGTGATTATGACACAGGTGTGCCTTGGACTAGTCACGACAAAAGGCCACTCTTGAATGTGTAATTTTGTTGTGAAAAAAAGACATTTAAAGGTGCTGAATTATCGTTATTTCACATAGCGTAAATATACCTTCTTTTTTTTACAGGAGTGCAGCGACATGACCCGCCCTACTTTGTTTCTGATTGGCTAGTACTCGTTGCCTTCTTTGGTTTGGTTGGTTAGGTTTAGGCATGAGGCATGATTGGTTAGAGTTAGGGTAAGAATATTAGTGAAAGCCAGTCAAGGTCCTTTTCCACCAATTTAACTCTGTTTAGTTCAAGGTTCTTGGAACCCTGGCATTTTCTAGTGAACCAGCCCAGGTTTTCACCAGTTTTGAGCAAAACCATTGTAATCAAGGATGTCATCAACAGAAGGCATTGCACAATGCACAAGGAAAACCTGATATTTTTGTTTCCAGCTGGGAACCAACTTTTTGGGGTTCCGATCTAATTTACTCTTGTGCAAATGCTACTAACGGTTCAAAATTAGGTGCTTGAACTGGAACAGGGCCGGTTCCATATTGATACAAAAGGCCTATCAGAGGCAGTGGGCGGGGCGGGTTATGACTTTGTGAAGAACATTTGAGAGAAATAAACCTTTTGTGTGCATAGACAAAGTTTTAGATATTTTTTTCCTTCAGCTCAGTGAAAATAGGAGCTAAACCAAAGTGTTCAAATTTTTGTTGAGTTTGTATATTCAATTTCTGCCATATCCTGGCAATAAATCCCCATCAGTCTTACAGAGTGGACCTTTAAAGGTTAAAGGGATTGAGATGAGAAGACAAAAAGACGAACATATATTCCTTTCTGAATAATGAAGATGCTAAAAAAAAATCTGCCCCTAATGAATTATTCATCCACGCTTGTGATAACAGAGGACAGAGAGCTTTGTTTTTTCTTTTTTTCTTTAGTTTTGTTTTGTTTATCCTGCCATCAAAACTGCCCCCAAACTCAGGGAGCCGTGTTCTCTGCAACCGTTCCTCAGCAACCATTATCTGATTTCTGAAGCTGGAGTCTTACTTGTGTTCTCGTCTACTCCACCAAATGAAGCGTGACGCCGCATGACTGACTGAACACTCAAGGCTCGCGCAGCAAATTGGGTCAAACATTCCTTATCACTTCTCCTCCCTGTCAATGATATTCTCCTCCCAACTTTAGTTTAATGAATCTTCAATACAGAAGAGTCTGGGCTGCAAATCAAAGGTAAGCACATTGATTGATGCAGTATTTCCTGTGTACCTGCAGCACCTTGATCCCGGGCTAAAAGGCCTGCTAAATAAGGCCTGTCTGTCCCCGTCTCGTCTCTTCTGCTCGGTCGCATATGACACCTTAACTCATACCGCAAAATGTTTGACAAATGACGGAGGCTCTCAAAGGAAATTACTGAAATGGAAGGGCTGATTCATCGCGCTATGTAACAGCAGCAGAGTCATTTTTTCCCCACTCCACACACTTTCACATTTTTCCCGTCTTTGATTATTTTCCAGAGCTGCTGTGCTCAGTCCTACAGGCCTGTGGGCCGGGCATTTCTACCATTTAAAATAATGTTATCTTTTGGAACCAGGGGACCAGTGCTCTTCTTAAAGGCTGCTTTGTTTTGGCATTCGTCTTCATTGGGGTGAGGTAAAAACCCATGTTCAGAATTAAAGGCTGCTGACGCTGTGAATATTTTACATCAGTCACCTGAAAATGCCTCACAAACAAACGTACCCCTGAGGGCTCTATCTCTATTCATCTCAATCAGAGGGGTTTTTAGCAGCACTTTGGTTCAGTGGCGGCTGCCAAATCAGCTCAACGTCCACTTGCCAATTCACTTTAGAGAATGTACAGTTTTATCTCTGATGGACTGTATAGTGGGGCATCACTAAGGACGAGTCAATGAAAAATGGGCTGCGGCTCAGAAAAAGGCAAGCAATTTAGTTTTCCTAGCTGCGGCTACACAGTCAGAATGAAGGAAATAGACCCTGATATTTCCGCTTTTACGCTGGAGTTCTGTCTCGCTGACTGCTTGATGTTTGTTTTCTTGCTGATATAAGAGGTGACACCTCCTTTCCAACTTACCACTCCACCAATAACTGTATAAAATCTAGGCATGTAAATAAATTCAGAGCTTGCATCACTGATCATCACAGAATATTATGCAGCATGTACTGGGAAAAAACGGTCCTGTGTAGCTCAAAGTATGGATGCATACTTTAAAACGTGTCTGAATTATTAGCGGCCTATTTATGCACACATTGACTAAAATCACAATTTATACTAAAGTCTGTATACAAAACATTTATTTATCCTCACTTAAAAAATAGGAGGCTACTGAGTAGGCCACACCTCTGTGAACTCTCATGCTCCATGATCCATGAAAAGGAATCATCATTATTCTTTTGCTAAGGAGAGAATACCAAAGGTAAAGGTCCTAAGAATGGAAACAGTTATAATGGATATAAATTTTTCAGGGTGAAATGTTGGAATGAATCACTTATTCTTTTGGTGTGTGCAGGCTGGTGGAGCTCAGCTTTTCTTAGAGTGAAGTAGGGAGGACTCCGAGGGAAAAAGGTTGTGGACCACTGGTCTAAGTCATCAAGCAAAAATAACAAATGTGCTGGTTTCAGCTGAGTGAGGACTTACCCTAACCCTAACCCTAATCCTCTAGAGTCAGTTTTATACGTACGAGGCTCTGCGGTCAAGTTGATAATTCAATATTTGGATGGACTTTCAAAATAAAGGCACCAAAACTTCTTGGTTATGTTCAGGAAAAGATCACAGTTGGGTTAGAATAAGTATCTTATTTCCATAAGTTAACATATGTAATTAAGTTTAAGTAAGTCACGTAACATAACTTAATGCGTAGCTTATGTATGTTACAAAAGTTAAAAAGAAGTCAACGGGTGAAATCCATCCACCGACTCCACCACCATATGTGGTCTTATTTTGCTTTTCATGCTACGTCACCTGGCTTTGATGGTATATCAAAACATTGTGCTAGAGGGGCACCTCCAGAAAAGACACTACAGGGGTTCCTACAGCATCATTCTTTCAAGCACATGAGCACTGATCAAGCTGCTGTATTTGACCTGCTGGGAGTGAGAAGGGTCAGTGAAAACCCTGTGAAATAATAGATGTTTTCACAGTTTTCTGATGTTTAATAGTCCAAATGTTCATGCAAAAACGTGTTTATAGTCCCCCATGATACCTAACACTATCATCATTAAAAAAAATCTCTAAATTTGGTCACATAAATCTAAAGACAGAGTGTTTTAGATAAAACTCCCCTACTTCTTTAGCTAAATAAACCACTTAAAATCCAATTTATCTGGAACATGCATGGTGAGAAGGAATGAAAACGGGGCTGATGAAGTGGAGATTCGTGGTTTCCATCGGACAGTGGCAGATAATGCTACCATAAATCAAAAATGGTTCCTTAAAATAGTTTCCTAAAGCTATGACCTTTCACGTGATGACACGAGTCTGACCGCTGAAGGTACAACTTTCATGTTCAAAAGGATTACTGTCATTGTGACCTCCTTCTCAACTCTGACAGATTCTACGCAATCTCATCTCTGTACTACATGTCGTGAATACAGTAAATACATATGTAAATATATAAATCCTTGGAGAAATGCAAGCATTTGTTCACACCAGGCATCAGTTTAACCAAATGACACAGCAGGTAAAAGAGGAAAAAAGATAGATCTGATGTGCTTGGGTGTGGTGCATTCACTCACACAACCACCACCACAGAGGTGTAATCACAGCATACTGCAAATGACAAGCAGACTGAAGAAGCTGACATTGTCTCAGATGCGTGTTTTGCAGGTTGCTGATATTACCCACATCGCGTGACGTTAATCTGTTGTTTACCACGAGCGAGAGTAAACACATTAAAGCCACGTGAGGAAACAGAAAGCATAGAGAATTCAGTCTGCGGTGCGAAGGGCAGACTCAGCCAATTCAATTCATTCGTCTTGATAAGAACTGACAGAGTGATGAATGAACACCCCCCGAAGGTATTAAGCAGTAAAGATGCAAGGTGATATTTACATCATAAGCATATCTTGATATGCATAGCACACGGTTGCATATAAGCGCCTGTGAATACACACATGAAAGAACGAGGAGGGAAGTAAACAGTACTGCTCGCTTCTTCTCTTCTCTTGGTCGAAGTCTCATTTGTTCATTGAGCGTACGTGTTACATCAAAGCACTAAAAAGTGCATACAATGCAAGGTTGACAAGAAAAAGTGTATATTTTTAATCAACCAGCTAAATAAAGAATGCCAACTAGATCAGTCAGTTTTTGAACACAGCATATGTTTATTTTACTAAAAAGAATATTTGACTTAAATTCTGGTTTGAAATTTCTGGCTATCTTAACAGCTACATTTGTGGCCCATCACACTGTCATTTCCTTATAAGCCGTCATCAATCGTGCATGGAACCTCATTGTAAGACAGTGGTTTCCAAAGTGCGAGACGTGGCACCCTGGGGGTGTCGTCAGGATAAGCTAATTGTCCTGCATGATTTATTTCCATTTTTTGATTGTATATTTACTGTTTCCTTTTAAAAAGGCTTCACTAAATAATACTACAAGGAGTTTTGAACTGGTTATGAAACAGTCTCAATATATTACTGATGCCCCTACATAACCTACGTAAATTAACAAGATGACCCACGAGAAGATCACTTATGTCTGTGCAGTTGCTCTTTATGCCTGCCACCAGGTTTCATCTCATTTCTCCATGAAATGAGATGAAACAAGCCCGTGTTTCTATTTTCTCAGTCAGAGTTATTTTTGATATTATATTTTGTGATTATTACTGTGGAAGCACTGCTGCTTTTGTCCACAGGGGGCTCCAGAAGCAAGAAAATATGAGAGTTCTTTATTGTACCTGTATATTTTAAAAGTGTCAAATCGCAAAAACATTGCATTAAAATCACATTAAAACATGACAAATGCCATTAAATATACTGCAATTATGGTGAAAAGATTGATGGCGGCAGCTCATTCAAGGTTGCCCCTTGTCGTGGTTAAAAACACACAGCAACTTTCGGAACAGGCGTTGTGAGATTTGTTGCTGTAAATAACTTTCAATATAACTGTCAAAAGAAATGCTGACACATCTTAGTCCTCAACACCCCACGAGAACAAGCTTGAGCTGACCAAAACAACCAAAATCAAACTGTGAGGTGGAAGCTACTTGGCTAACAAGTTTTCTTAGGGATAGGGAAAGCTAGTTGCACCAGAGAGTCTCATCTGCAGGGAAGAGATGGTTCCAAATGATGTATGTTTACTTTCAAGTGACAAAGCCCCTCTAGCAACTGTATGAATTATGACTGTTATCTGTTGAGAAAATAATAAGGAATGTGACCCAAAGAGGGAGGAGGTTGAGGTGGATGGATGGGCCAACAAATCTTTAGACTTTAACACCGGAGACCATTGTTGATAGTCCGATTGATAGCCAGCACTGGTTTCTTTTAACCCTAATCTCAGTCATTTGATAACCTTTGCCATGCAATTGTTATTGTAACCATGATGATGAAGGTAAATATGAAGCTACCACCAGCAGACTTTTTGCACTCCTTATGCTAAGCTAAGCAAACTGAGGAAACTTTGGTTTACAAAGAAGGTGGGAGCAATAGGACCCAACAGTTTTTAGATCTTATGTGAAGAAAATATGACAAGTAATAGCGACTTTTCCTCACCAAATGCATTTACTCCAAAAAACTTTCTCTTAAAGCACCATGGAAGTATTTCTTTGGAGGAGTGCTGCTCCTGAAGTGAGTGGAGGTGGAGTATGAAATGGCTGCCACTTGGTTTTTGGCTAGAACACTAGGTGAGGTCTTAAGGGCATTCACTATGAAGGGTTCATTAATTAAAAACTGTAAAGCAGCTGAAGTTTATCAGTCCATATAGAGGGTCCGGTCTGTAAATGAGGTTCTAATTTTGTCCACCAAGGACTAAAGTTGCTTTATGTCGTTTAAAATATGCTTTAATAATCTGCAGCATAATGATATTCTGAATTTGAAGCAGGCTAGAGTATCCCACTGAGGGCCTATTGACGGGTCGTAAGCTGCATACAGTAATTGGTAGTAAGTGGTGAGTACTTGGCAAGTACTGACCACTGTAGAGTGTCTTAATTTGTTCCAACACTTCTACCCAGAGGGGAGCCCGTGCGCCATTAATGTCTAAAACAAAAAAAAAACACATAAACAGCTGTTGCCCAGCAACTAATAACTAGTTACTCTACAAAAGCCTTTTCAGCTACTGTACTGCAAAAAAAAAAAAAAAAAAAAAAATCTGACAGATCTTTGACAAAGCTTCAAAATAACAAACCCACTAATGTGGATGTTTTAGGATTCAATAGGGCTGCAGGTTTGCTGCCACAGTAGAGATCTCATAATATTCTGTTATCATCATGTTCTCGTCACGTAGGTCAGTAACTCAATAAATCAGTGTCTCTGTTTGCAATAGGGATGCACCAATCATGGTTTTTTTTTGCCACTGATCCCGATTGCTGATTGTCTATAAGGTATATTGGCCAATACATGGCTGATACAATTCAGTTTTTGATTTGTTATAGTGATATTGTAGATCAGTTTGATATTAAGCAAAACCAGACTGATTACCACTAAGTTTCGCTGGCTGCTCGGCCGCTGCTGAGTGGAACATAGTCCATGAATGTGAATTTGCAAGGCAGTGAGTTTTTGTAAGAAATGAAGGGTTTTGTTCACCAAAATGCTGGAGGGCTTTCAATTTGAAACAGATACATGATGTGTTGAGTACTATCAAGTAATGTAATAACTTTAACAGGGCAAACATTGGCTGATCAAAACAAGGGTTCATACTTCTGCTTCTGACAAACTAGCCAGGTAACTATTTTTTTTGCTATTACATAGCAATTAGATGTGATAAGCATAAATGACATGACGGCTCCGCTTTAAATATGTGCCGAGTGTATTTTTGACAGATCCCGGGGTCAAGCAGCACAGAGCAGATCGAGCAGGCAGGAAGTCAGACAGAGAAACACCATAGAGAATCTGGTCACTTTTCAAAATAAAACACCCAGTGCAGACTTGCAATCACAAAAACAGACCAAAAAAAAGACACAATCTAACTTTGAACCCACTTATTCATGGCAGTGGCACAAGAGGCAAGAAAAGACGACCAAATCAACATCAAGTCAACCTAATCAGGCGGGCAAAATGATCCACTGATGAAACACTTATGAAATGCTGCTGATGGGACATGCAGATATGTGGAGGACAGATCAAAACCGTGGCACAGACATGCCATGCCCAGTGGAATCAATGGAAAAGAGTTATATTTAATCTTTTTTAAACTTCCCAGTAGCACAAACTAGTTAGCCGCTTTATCGCCCACACACAAGAGTGTACAATGTACACGTGTATAGCTTTTTGGTAGAAATGATTTCGTTATCAAGGTTTCTTGGAATTATTCAGCTTACAATGAGATAAAGTACTGTTAGATTACTAAAATCTTTCTTACTTATGAGTAAACTACTGCTGTTAAAACTCATAATAACTATTCAGAGTATTACTTTTTAACGGTTGATGTTTAAAGCATCAATAGTAGGCATTCAATTACAGGGGTTGCTGTTTCTCCAAATCTTCCGTCTAAATTGCTCCACTACAATTACTACAATTATCCTGCACTGTTCTGGTCTGTGGTCACAGTCACCTCTCTAAACCCGTGCCTGCTGCAGAGTTTTAGTAGTAGCAGTGCAGAAATTTTAGCCCTGCTAGAAAGCATTAATCAGTCACATAATTTTTAATAGCGACAACAATAACGATCAGCATGTGATCGATCTGGGCATCCCTTGTTTGCGAGTAACAATAAAGTCATTGAAAGGTTACATATTGAATTCATGTGGCGACTAAATCCACAGAGGCAGAAGAAAATGGATCCTGATTGGCCGGAAAAAGCAGCTGTTCTCATTAAAATGAGCTAAACCTCCTGATTGTGGGGTTTCCATTCAAAAACTAGCCATGATTTCATTAATTCTGTAGTGACTGAGCTAATCAAGACCACTTCCCATGTTTCCAAAATACAATGATTATGTTTATCCACAGAAACAAAACTAATCTGAGCAATGTCTTCATGAAATTGTTGTAATTATACCTGAAAAAAATCCAACAAAAGGGGCAATTTTAACCTTTGTCGGATTTTGTTTCATTGCTATTGTGTTTGACAAAAGCCAAGGGAGCAGGAAGCATTTACCTTGATGGCAGTGGAGGCGATCTGGATGTGGTGCAGCTTGTGCAGGGTGCTCTCCCTGTCGATGAAGTAGGAGGCAGCCAGCTGGTGCAGCGCTTCCAGAGTCACAGCTGTGCCATTGGATTCAGTCACTTCAGACGTCCGACTCAACTTCCGCTTGTCCACAAAGATCATTAATGACTCTTCCCCTGCGAATACACGCACGCAGACATGCACACAAAATTCATTAATGACTCATCTTCTGTGAACATAGACTCACATAATGTTCTAAAGTGGTGCAGGGGTAAATATTAACCCGAGCACCTTTCATCATTAGGCTGTACAATCACAGCAGAAAAGCAGACCTTGTGAAGGTGGAACGCTGATGAGGAACTGCCTCTGCTACAGTATAATTCACAAATTGAGATGCTTTATTGAGCAGGTCTTTCAATATAAACAGAGCCAAAGCTTTCAGAGGATAATGTATTGACAAGCGGTGGAAAGAGTGAAAGATCGATGGAAAAATCCTCTCTAACAGCATTGGGTTTTATGGGGAATGTGGTCTTAATTTGGAGAGACATTAGAACTAACAGTACAACACAGTACATTACTACTGGGGATAGATAAAGGTTAACACATGTCTCCACCGCAGCAATTTTAACAACTCACTTTTACTTTTACAGCGTCTTGAAAACCAGGTGAAATTATTTCATTCTTAATTCTGTGGTAATGAGCTTCTTTATTTTGTCTTCTTTCAAGACGCTGACACCTGCTTCAGGCCAGATAGCTGAATCTAGCCCAGCACCTTGGGTACAGAAATTCAGTGCCAATGTGGAACCAGTTCCTGTACGACTGGTACCTACTAGACCCAATTACAGTGCTGATTACAGTGCCTCATTTCAGTGCCACACACCGCAGCTGTCGAATGAAATAGTGGCCCTCTGGTGCGGACGTTACAAACACATCACCAACCCACCACTTAACATCCCAGCAACATTCACTCTACATGG
Organism: Lutjanus campechanus; assembly: GCA_027495735.1. Taxonomy (NCBI): domain Eukaryota; kingdom Metazoa; phylum Chordata; class Actinopteri; order Lutjaniformes; family Lutjanidae; genus Lutjanus; species Lutjanus campechanus. The sequence continues at coordinate 32,118 of JAJHUR010138678.1, forward strand.
TTCTGGCAGCGGGTAGCCTTCCATTAACTAGTAGGTACCTTAAACGTGATTAAATTGTATTTCACTCAACCAAATACAGCAAATTTAAACACCAGGACAGATGTGCAACAAATGTTTAAAAATAATGGTGTGTAAATAGGGGAAGCATCAATTTGTAGTATTAAGTATTTTATATATTCATATTTAAGTAACTGTTAACAGTTTTGTCTTAGCAATGACAAAAAACATTCTTTAACTTTGTCAATTGTCATTCTGTGCTATCGGTTAAGACATTAATGTACTGATGTTATTTTAAAACTAGAATTTTAACATCTGTATTGGAAAAAAAAAACAAAAAACAATACCCATTTCCCACAAGAACTTGAAAAGATTATAATTTGTGCAATGCAATTCTGTGCTGCGTTACAGAAATACTGTGTCCACAAACTACATGTCCCAGAATGCATCATGGGTTTGTTATCCATTCACTGAAACTTTCTGTCTGCTAGATTTCAGTATACTGTAGACCATGGGCCTTCACCAGGGGGTCCAGGTTCTCTAGGGGGTCTGAATAATTACTGCAGGGGGTCCTGCAAATTATTGGTTGATAATTCTTTGGATTTTTTGAGTCTGTTTATTTTATTTTATTTTTTAAATACAGCTATCCTTAACTAGACACACAAATATTCAATGCAGTATATGTAGAAGTGGGGTTCTGCTTTGTCTCTCTATCAGCTAAGGAGTCCATGGCCTGAAAACGTTGAAGACACCTGCTCTAGACAGTGTCTCAATATCATGCAGCCATTTTGAACAGTGGCACTCAGCTGCTCCATGGTTATAGCTATGTTAATGTTGTAGCATAGTAGCAGCAAAATGCTGTGATTTCATTTTTAAAGCTACTTCAAGGAACTTTCATATTTCATTCACATCATTTCATTTCCCCTGTGGACAAAAGCGGCGGTGTTTCCACCATAATAACCACAAAATTATCTAAACAAAAATCTCCTCCTGCTTCATTTTTTTTTACTGGCTAACGCATGACTCACTGGAAAATGTAAACATCATCTGATTTCACAGAGACTCAGACCCAGTGGCATGCATTAAGAACAACTATGTAGAAATAGCAAATCATTTAGCAGATGGGCTTGTTAACTTATGTGGGTCATACAGAGGCATCAGTGTTACGGTGAAACTGTTTTCATAAACAGTTAAAAACTCTTTACGTAAATACAAATTTTGCATCTGAAACCTTGCTTTTTAGCTACACAAACTGAAAAAGAGAACTTATTTTGACTTGATTAATTATACTACTTTATATATTTCAATGATAATGACAGCAATCAAGGCAGTTATGTAATATGATAGCAAGACATTACGTAATATAGGCTTTAAAGGAAGCTATAATGCTGAGGATGAAACTGAGTTTGACACACTTAGGTTTATATTAGGCCATGTTGTTACACTTCTTTCTTTTTGTTTGCACCACATGGGGTACCTCATTGTCTTGCCAATCTATTTTAAATACTGTTGGTATTCACAGTGGCTTTGAGAGTTTATGCACAAGAGATACAAGATGAAACGAGCCAGCAGAGGCTGGGAGGAGATCATGCAGCAGATAGCCATGGGAGCTTTGCTGCGCATTACAGTGCTCTGGCTAACTTACGTCTGTTGTTATGGAAGCAGAGGAACCACTGACATTTTTGTCAAACAACTCCAAACACAGATTTTACGTCTTGAATCAGAGAATGTGAGCTTAAACAAGCACAAACAAACCCACACTCACAGCTGAGACAATATTTTATTCAATATTCACTTGTATGAGTACGGGAAGCTTTAGAGCTTCAAATATGTTTACTCACTAGATTTTTTTTTTTTTACTATTTTATGGCAAATCACCTTCTTTTTCTGCTATCATTGTTGCTGTAGACAAAGCCCAAACTTAGGACACTTGCCCTTTTTAACCAAATATGCCCACATGGAACACCTTTCAAGTAAAGTGAAGGTCAAAATTAGATTTTTGTATAGAAATAAATCATGTTTCCCTTCTGCAAGCCAAATGACTGTAGCAGCACTGTATGCCATTCCCATAACCAGAGTAAAAGCTCAGTCTCCTGCCTGATGCAATGCAAGGGCAGAGGGAGGGACGCAGTGATTTATTCCCATGCATGCTTAAATTAAATTACAAAATAATAAATTCGTGTATATTTCTGACTTTCTCCCTATTAGCCCGAATAACTCACTAGATTTGTTGCTTGTCGCTTAATTTATATAATCAATATTTTGGACATTCAGGCAGTGGTCCAAACCACTGTGAGACATAAAGAGGGGGAGCACGCAATCTTTCAAAGATAAAGGATTAAATAAATACATTTAAAAAAATTCTGCAAACAGGAGCTGCAGGAATGAATATTAGGAATAGGAAATAAAAGTTCCTTCAACCCTTTTCTATGTGTGACTTCCACCACATGTGGAGAAATAACGGATTGAGCCTCAGCTTTGTGAAGAAGATCCATCACGCATTTCTGAACCAGCTCATGTACGGATGTTGGGAAGGAGGTCACAGGTCTCCAAAACAGTAAAGAGTTTCACCCGCTACTGAACTTAGACTTTGGTTCTTTTAGGTTGCGGTCATGATAAAGTTTCTGAGGTCATAAAAAGGTTCCTGGATGATAGCCTGTTGTGGGAAAAAGGCCACATGTTCGCTCTGGGTCTGGGCCACCTGAACGCCCAAAACTTCACCTTTTAACACTCTTCTTCCTCCCATGTGTTCACATAGGTCAATACAATCACAGAAAACCACAGCACATCTACTTTATTTACCTCCCAGCGTAGCGGAGAGCAGAAAGTGGGTCCCGTATTTTCTGATAATGTTGTCAGTGATGGCGCCGAGACTGGGCCTCCTGCCCAGCTGCCTAATGGTCTGGAGGAACTCGGGGTCCAGCGGCAAGGAAAAGCCATTGTTCTCTTGTCTCTCCAGGGCCAAGCTGTTCACCTTCCAGCGGCCAAACTCCCTGCAATGTCAAACAAACACACATTCAATGGAAGCAAAGGACACACAACACATGAAAGCTGCATGCAGGCACATTTGGGGGTCCAACGGAAGACGCCATTTGATCTTACGCACAATAACGTCCCTGTTTGGAGAGCCTTTTCCATCATTGTCAAAAAGTGACTGGGATCTGAGGGCTATTTTGAGACGTTTCCATTAGAGGCACAATGCAAGACTAAGTCTGTCTGAACATTTGTTTTCTGTTCTTGAAAAGAAGGAAAACGGAGCCAATTGTTGTGATTTTAAAGTGGACAGAACACAGCTTGCCCCTCACGAGGAGGCTCATACTCAGATCTGTTCCTTGCCAGGCATAAAATATGATGTCTGCACGACCTCTAAGTGAATCTTGTGTGCCACTCTTTAAAAGATGAATGGTCTCATGCTGTTTCTACCTCCGGCTCGGAGAATTGCTTTGCACCATAGTGAAAAACATTGTGTTTCTCCACCGATTTTAAATAATAGCGCAATCTTTTCTCATCTCGAGTCACTTTTTGAGGTGCTGGACGGGCTGTAATCATGGATGGAGTCTTGCTGCTTTCAGGGCCTCTTTTGGAGGGAACAGGCTTCATCTAAAGTCGTTTGATATTCAGCCTGGCCTTGGAGCATGCCAGCTGCCTTTATCTACCAAGTGCAGACTGAGTGCTGCTGCTTGATGCATAGATTAGCGCTATTCAAATACAGCTGGTAAAAAACATGGTTTCTAGTAGGGGCGAAATTGAGGACCTTTCAATCACTGTTCGGGAGGTGGTTGACTTGTCTACTGGAGAAAAGGGAACACAAAATTTCACATGCATTTGATTCTGAAAGTGTCTTGGCTTTGTAAAGCTGCAATAGGTGAGATTTACATGTAAAAACACCCCGTTTTGTTGGTTTTTTTCGTCAAAGAGTGGCTGCAACACAAAATATACATATTCTGATTCTCATATTTCTTCTCAATTATGCATCTCCCCTTCCTGATCAGATGAAGTAGGGGACATTTTAAAGCCAAAGTTCACTCAAAAAGTGAAAGCTACATATTTTCCCTCTTATTTGTAGTGCTGTTTATGCATTTAGATAGTTTTGGTGTGAGTTGCAGAGTTGACCCCCAGAGCCATAGAGATGTCTGGCTTCTCTCTAATATAATGGGACTAGATTTCATTCAGCCTTTGGTGCCAAAAGATCCATTTGAAAAAACTCAACAGCAATGACCAGAACTCGTGAGCAGTTTCATGTAGAAATTACTTTCTTAGTACTTTCTCTCATAGAAAGAAAGTAGCTCTGGTAGATTCTGCCATAGAAAGAAAGTAATTCCTAAATGAAACTGCTCACAACAAAGTCTGTGGATTTTGTGTAGCTGGGTCATGATTTCTGAGTCATGAATTTAAGCACAACAAGCCAAGTGCCATTTAGTCCTATTATATTGGAGAGAAGGCGGACATCTCTACGGCAGATATCTCCAAAACTTGGCAGCTTGCACCAAAACAATCCAGATGGATAACTAGCACTATATGAGAAAGGAAAAATACACATGTAAATATGTATTTTTGATTTGAAATAATCTCAGCTGATGGCTTAATTTTTTCAGCATCTTCACCCCCACCTGTCACAAAGACAAAGACATCTGAAGCAGTTTACAAATGAGTAGAGGGTCTACAGTTTTCATGTTAGTCATTTTAGTCACATGACCAAACAAAAAACAAAAGAAGTATTTTCATTTCGAAAATGGCATATAACAGAATGCCTGCCTTTACATCTGGATGCTTAATCAGTACAGGAAAGAATAAGCAGCTACAATGTTAACAATCAACAGCCAAGACAGACAGTCCCACAACACCGGAGACACCCTGATGAGAAGAAACAATGCAATATTTAGTTTTGTCTTGATTACAGCAATTCTGGAGAGAAACAAAAAAACAAGAATTTATTCAGCACTGCAATAACTTGTTTCTTCAACCATTCAATATGTTTCTTTGGTTGTACAAAGATGCAGTCTGGAAGAAGCAGTAACAAGGCAGACTAATTTGACCAACTGGCAGCAACCTCCCAGTTGTCTCCTCTGCAGTTTCGATATCAGCTTTACTCAACAACCTCCATGAATTTTTCGCTTCTAAATTTGTGGTTGGAAGCTGCTTGTGGCAGAAAAAAAAAGGGGGCGCCCCTGTGGAGCACTGACCATAATTTGCAATGTCTCTAGTTTGAGTCAGACCTCTGTTAAATGTTTGGTCTACAGTCTGCTCTATAATTACAATTGAGGCATAAAATGCCCCCAAAAGACACCTTAAAAATGAGGCTGGGACAGTGGCTCTGCTCTTTTTAACTCCATTATTTCTACCAAAGTAGCTATCCCATCAAAACTGCACAAATCAATTTTTGGATACAACTTTTAGGATGCAGCCACATCTGAATAACTTACTTGGGAAAGCACAATAATGCAATGAAAGCAGATATTTCTTCTGTTGCTCGTCATTATTTATTAAACATCAACTCTGCTGTTACCTTGGCATAGTTGAAATAGGTTGCATCTACCTGAATCAATCACTGATTTAATGCATTAAGATTATTACCTTCAACTGGGGGATTTTTTTATGTACTTGTATATCTTTATTGCTGAGTTTCTATTTCCAATGCAAAACATAATCTTCTGATTTAAACTTTTTTTTTTACATTTCTGATTTTAGCATATCCCCAAAATACTGGGGAGATGATTCAGACAGTTCATAAAACTTGGTTCAGTCGGACAACTTATGTTTAAGCATGTTTATTTCAGCAGCAGAACATAGTTAGAGTTTGGCGTCTAGGCTCCGACCTCATCACTCCTCGCAGATTATGTTTACACAGAGATATTGAGGAGTGATGAACACATATATTGGACCCCCTTTCGGAGTCTGCGGGTGGATGCTGGGGTGGTGGTGGGGCTGAATGAACAAGCAGTGATGCTGATGCAAGGCAGCAATGACACTGACAGGCAGAAGGAGAGATGGGGGGTTTTAGCAGTTTAAATAAACCGCCAGATTGGTGGATTGGCAGTGTGATTGCGGTGCAACTCGAGTTGTCTGCCTGAACTAGCTCGCAGGTGTTGCTACATTTTAGCTAAAAATAAAATGAGAGAAAGAGAAACAAAAAGTACATTATGAATTGCATTGCCAATTAGTTTAGAAAATAAAACATTTGCCTCTGGTGTTCTGTGCAAATACAGATACAAGGACAGATCATTTTGTTGGTTGAACAGATACAGATAATCACATCTCTGTGCACCTCGACTAACTTCATGCAAATGTGCCAAACATAACGTCAAACAACACTTGGAGGTGCAGTTCTGTCTAACCAATATCTCGTTTTTGCTCTGGTTTGAACTCTTGAGAAAAATATCAGGCTCTTTAGGAGCTAGACGTGCCACTGTCTTCACCAGCTAACCAGTAACTTTGTGTGTCTGTTTGGTGCTGGGAGCATAAAGTTGTTTTTTTTATCAGAGCTTGTTTGCAAAGAACAGCTCCCTGTTGCTGCTGGAAACAGGATTGATGAGGGTGCTGTAACTGCAACATAAAATAAATGTGCAGTAAAAAAAAAACACAATGAACTGAAAGAACCTAAAGAGACAGAATGAGTTACATGTGGGTAATAATTCTGTGATTGATTAGTGGCTTATCTCTAGTTATATTTGGTTGTATCTGCTTCAGTGAAGTAGGGTTGCAAATTTTGTGAATTTTCCTTCACCGCATGTAAACAATCAAGAAGTGATTAATCATTAATAATTAATAAGATACAAAGTACACATCATTTTCTCATGTTCATAATTATTTAAACGTCTCTCTACTCAACTTAAATAAACGAAATATTAAATCAATAAGATCTTGCTCAAAATGGCTGCTATTGTCCGCCTGTCATTCAACAAATAAAATGAAGACTGCCATTTCATTTGCTGTTTCATTGCCCTGTGTACAGTGATTTAAGGAACCATCTGTTTGAAAAAAAAATTCTGTGGAAAAACCCCGATTTATTTTGATTGTCTGAAGGTGAGATGTTGCGTTGGCTTTTTAACGAGGAGACCTTTGCCTTGCCAAGATTTGTAGACAACGCTTGGCAATTAAGACAGAGAACGTTGTGTCCAACATAATAAGATGTTTCCAATGTTTGAAACGTTTGCTTTTCCTTCTTTTGGAATTTGTGGACTTGCTATTATTGATTCCAGGCTGGATTCAGGATTCAGACTGTTGTTCTGTTTAGTGTTGTGTAAGCCCATACAGGCCAGACACCACATGGTGCAAAACACTTTAATAAATAAAATCAATCAATCAATCTAGAATGACAAAACGGAACTAACCAAATTGTGAGAAAACCTGTGACTTTTGGAAAAAAGGTACATAAAGCATATGTTACTAGTTAACGATTTTTTTATTCGGTTAAATTCTTAAGGGCGAATTGTCAATTCATGATGCATGAGGTCAATAAAGACATCCCGATATGGTTATTTTATCTATATGGAGTTTCAATTGAATTTTAAGACATTATGCAACATGGCAATCACTTTGTTTATTTAAATCACTGACTTTATCTGTATCCCCAACTCCAACAAGCAGGAGCAGGCAGGCAGGCAGACAGAATCTAACGTGAATAAAAGATGGCTTTCAAGCTCAGAGGACTGCACAAAGAGATACGGTAGCTTCTACACTGTTCTACAGCACTGCATGCCTGGTTTCTGGGAAGTAAAATCCTTCAAACTTTCAAAAAAATTTAAACAGTTTTCTCCAAAAACTGCCTGAAAAATCCTTTTGCAAAGGAGCAGACTGGGTGTTCTGATGTGTCTTCCTCTCTCTAACATATACACAACCCCCAACACCCTGTAGACACACACCAACTCCCTCATGCAAAGACACATGCGTTCACACACCCCACAGCTGCAAACATCTAAACAAAGCTGCCCTTGCCGCAACAACTTTGCTATCGCCCAGAATATCGCGGAGCCCCCATGGGTGCGGGCCTGCTGCCAATCAATTTCCCACCAATAACAATGACCCCCAGAGAAAAATACAAAACAGAAAACAGCTCATTAAGACCTGTTTCATGTCAGTGTTTCTCTATAACGAGCGGCCATTAGTGTTTCTCTCCGTCCAGTGGGGCCCACTGAAGAAGGGAGCAGCGGAGAGAGAAAGAGGGAGAGCTTAACTGTGATCGACACAGTGCCTCGCTGTGCTGCTCGCTGATGGACGTTTATGAATGGTGCCACAGCTAAGCTGGAGAATACAGCACACACACACATGCACACACATACACAGACCTGTTGTCGAACACTTCAATTCAACCTCACCGTCTGCACGCCACGCACACACGCACACATGAAAAGATCTTGCGTTTCATGGAAGACTGCAGGTTTATTTTCCCCTTAACTGTTTTCAGTGAGATACTGAGTGACTGGAATAGCCTATCACAGACACACACACATGCACACTCACACACAAACAGGCAGCAGGTTTATTTCACCCGCAGCTCTGTGCAGCAGGGGGCTCGCTGCACATCTACCTGTCAGCCCCCCC
>JAJHUR010138679.1:0-14080 GCA_027495735.1 Lutjanus campechanus
AGTGTTTTGTGATCGAAGGTGGCAGGTTGTGGATTGTTGGTGTAGTAGTTCCTGGAGGTAAGCTGGGGCATTGCCGTAAAGGCACTGATGGGTGAGGAGAGCAAGTTTGTACTGAATTCTGGAGGTGATGGGAAGCCAGTGAAGGGACTGAAGTACAGGAGTGGTGTGTTTGCACACCCTCATCAGGACCCTGGCAGCACTGTTTTGTATATATTGGAGTTTTTGTAGGTTTTTATTGGGGATCCCGATGAGGAGCGCATTGCAATAATCCAGCCTGGAGGACACAAAGGCATGAATGAGCTTCTCGGCATCCGGAAGGGTAAGAGAGGGGCGGAGTTTGGCAATGTTTTTTAGATGGAAAAAGGCAGTCTTTGACAGGTGTTTAGTGTGGTTATCGTAGGTTGGGTGAGGGTCCAGTTTCATCCCAAGATTTGTAACAGAGGAGGAGAGGGGAATGATCTTACCAGAGAAGGTGATGGACGTGATGGGAGAGGATTGGACTTGGTGGGGGGTGCCAATGAGTAGTGCTTCCGACTTGGAACTGTTTAACTGGAGGAAGTTCTGGCTCATCCACGCCTCTATCTCCTCCAGGCAGGTGGTGAGAGAGAACTGTGGAGGTGGTGTAGTTCTAATATAAAGTTGGGTGTCATCAGTGTAGCAATGGAATGAGACTCCATGCCTGTTGATGACACAACCAAGCGGGAGGAGATAGATGGAGAAGAGAGTTGGACCGAGCACCGATCCCTGAGGGACACCACAGGTTACGGGGGCTAGGAAGGACTTAGCTTCACCCAGGCTGACGTACTCACTTCTTCCAGCCAGGTAGGAGGAGAACCAGTCCAGAACAGTGTCGGAAGACCAATTTCATTTTGAAGGCGGTGCAATAGAATTTGGTGGTCAACCCTGTCAAAGGCTGCTGTCAAGTCCAGAAGGATGAGTAGTGAGGGGGAACCAGAATCAGCTGTCATTAGTAGGTCGTTAGTTACCCTGACCAGAGCAGTTTCCGTGCTGTGGGCGGAGTGGAAACCTGACTGAAACTTTTCGAAAAGGCCGTATAGCTGCAGATGATTCAGGAGTTGGCGGGCTACAACTTTTTCCAGCACTTTTGACAGGAAGGGTAAATTGGAGATGGGTCTATAGTTTTGTAGCACATCAGGGTCCAAGTGAGGTTTTTTGATGAGTGGTTTGATGACAGTGTTTTTGAGAGCAGGTGAAACATGGCCAGACCGAAGAGAGAGATTTATTATTTTGGTGATCAATGCACCTATTTCAGAGAGGTTTGACTTGACCAGGGAGGTGGGAAAAGGGTCCAGGGAGCAGGTGGCAGGTTTCATTTTCCTGATGATGGCCTCCACCTCAGACTGTGAGACCTCTGAGAAGCAGTGGAAAAGGTGGGAGATGTTGGGCAGCAGGAAAACAGCAGGGTGGGGTTTGGAGGTGGAGGAATAGGTAGTGAGATGAGACCGGATGGCTTGCATCTTATTTTGAAAGACAGAGAGAAAGGCGTTGCACTGGTCCTCAGTGTTTGTAGAATGTGTTGCATTTTGAGGATTGAGAAGATGATTTACAGTGGCAAACAGCTGCTTGGAGTTTCCGGGGCTGGAGTTGATGTTAGAATAGAACTGGGAGCGGGCGTCTTTGAGTGATTTGGCATATTCCCTTCTGTGATTGCGATACGCGAGCTGGTGAACAAACAGACCAGATGGGACTCTTGGTTAATATTTTTTAAATTACGGAATTGGATCCAGCGTTTTGGCTTAGAGAGGGGAGGAGGAAGCGGTACCTCAAGGGAGATGGCTTTGTGTTCCGAGACACCAAAGTCATGTACCAGGAGTTTATTTATGGGAACGGAATTGGAGATGACCAAGTCGAGGGTGTGCCCCTTAGAGTGAGTGGGGATGTCAACATGCTGAGTGAGGTTCAGACAGTCCAACAGTTGCAAAACGTCAGCAGTTAAGGGGGTAGAAGGTACATTCACATGTATGTTCAGATCACCAAGTATAATAATGTTTGCTGATGTAGAGCAGAAAGTGGAGAGGAGATCGTGTAACTCATGAATGAATGCTGAGTTAGCTTTGGGTGGACGGTAGATAAGCAGAACTGTCATAGAAAGTGGAGGTTTAATTTGAAAAGCCAGGCACTCAAATGAGGAGGGATCAGACAGTATGACAGGTGTGAGTTTTAGGTCACTTCGGTGAATCACTGCCAAGCCGCCACCACGGCCTGTGCTGCGAGCTCTTTGTAGGTAGCTGTAGCCAGGCGGACAGGTTTCATTTAGGGTGGAGTAGATTTCTGGCTGCTGCCAGGTCTCAGTGATACACATTAAGTCAATAGCCTTGTCTGAGATATGGTCATGGATGAGGCATGATTTATTAGTGAGAGACTGGGCATTGAGGAGTTCCATATTAATGTGTGACTGGGATTTACTGACAGTGTGTTTCTGGAGGGGGATGAGCAGTCCTGAGTCCATTCCACGTTTCTGGGAACATCTGGGAGTGATGTGTCGCTTCACTAGGCATGATCTATTAGTAATAATAACAGGAATGTTGGTGGAGCGGCCTGTAGGGCGTAGTAGCGGCTGGTGCCTGTAGGTGGAGTTGTTACAGGAGACAGCGTTCATGGATGGGTGCAAAGAAGAAGAAGCATGATGGTGACGGGAAGGAACTGAGGAGGGGGTGTGACATGTAAACAGTCATGCACGTGAAACAGCCTGGACGGTGTGCTGAATGTTTGCAGCTAGCATTTGGTTACCAGTCGAGTTCAAGTGTACTCCATCTCTCCCGAAGAGGTACGGCCGGTTCCAGAACAGATTAAAATTATCAATAAAACCAATGTTATGGACTTTGCAGGCGGATTGGAGCCAGGTGTTGAGGCTGAGGACTCTGCTAAACCGCCCAGCTCCATGGGATCTTGCCGGGAGAGGGCCACTGATAAAAACATTCTTATCACAACTTTCCAGAAGGCTAAAAAGGCGAATAAAATCCTTTTCTGTGAGTACAGACTGATGTCGAGCTGTGTCGTTTGACCCAACGTGAATGAGCACCCGGGTGATGGAGGATGAGAGCGAGCGTAACAATCCGGGGAGTTTGTCCAGAATGCCTGGGACAGTAGCACCGGGGATGCAGTGAGTAGTTGCAATTGCTAAACGGATTCCTCGGGTGTACGAGTCTCCTAGGATTAAAGAGGAGGGGAAGAAGAGGGGCGGTGGATCCCCGTGGCTGGAGCGAGTAGGATTCCCTGTGTTAGTCGGCGCTGGGGAGTATTTGGGCTGCACAGTGGAATCTGAGCTGGGGGAGGAAAACTCCGATTTCTCCTGGCAGCATATCATAGCTTCCTCCTCCTTGACTTTTGGATGGGTCATTAAATTTAGTTATCTTCTAACATTGTCCCCATAATATAGACCCATGTATTAAATCTGCGCAATTTCTCTTTCTCCCCCTCTCTCTCTCTCTCTCACGCAAAATGACTCTCTGTTGCTTTCAGGTGTAGCTACAGATTCATCAGCACTCCATCCTTACGTCCATGACCTCTTTTTTATTACATTTAACTCTCCTCCAACATGTACTGCGGGTGCAGAGAAAACTCCTCTTGTCCTCATTTGACACTCCAAAATGTAAACAAGTTCGGAGTGGAGGCATTAAAGCTATAGTTGGTAATGTTGGAGAGCTAGCAAGATTTGAAAGTGGCACGTCCTCTAAGCTCCACCACCTCCTCCCCCTCCCGTCAGTGCTCCGTCCAAAGCCACGCCCCACATCGAGTAAAAACGCTCAATGCTCCGTGCAGGAAGCACAGATCCTATAAGTTAGATAAGCAGCATGTACCAACGACCGGCTTACACCGACAGAGAAGCTAATGTTAGTGTTGGGCTAATACGAGCTACAAAAGCAGCTAAATTGGCAAACGTTACATATTTCATGAAAATAACTAATCCCCCTGAAGCAAAACAAATAATTACCTGTCCAACAGAAAGACAGCAACCTCTGCATCACTTTTCAGCCCCCTTCAGATGCCTCAGTTGTCTCCACCGCTCAAAGGCTGCACCGATGTTGATTCTGGTTTGTCCTCTAGCTTTATCCAGTGCCTTTTTCGTCGCAGCCTTTTTCTGCCTCCGGCTTTCTTTTCTTTGCCTGTTTAGCAGGGCGAGCCGTTACAAGTAACGCTGGAAGTGGTATTTTTGGCTGCATTTTCTCTGCTACAGTACTCTTATGAACTTATTCTCCTGCTAACTTGGTATTTCTGCTGAGGAGCATGCTGAATATTTCCGGCAACAGTGAAACGTGATGAGTGCGCACGGGGAGGAGGGAGGGACAGAGGGGGGCGGGAGCAGCAGGAGACATGAAGGCATCTGATTGGTTCCTTTCCATTCGGACCGAATGGCAGGGATTGGTCAGAGTTTTTACAGGCCTGCAGCAGGCACAGAGGTCTGATTCTTTTCGTTCCTTTTTCTGGATACATAATGTATTGACTACTCTCAGGATGGAAGGACCATTTCACCCAGTATAACGAAAAGTGTTTCTGAACAGGATTACCAACTATAGCTTTAAGGCAAATTGACGCGTGTCATGCTCTCAGTGCGCGTTCTGCAGAGTCAGGACCCGGACTTTTATTGTTTTTCAAGGTAGAGATTACTTGTTGTATTTCCGATTCCTTGATTGGTTCATCCAATTCTAGCTCCTTTAATTTTACGTTGCCCAAGAATTGTGCCAATTCATAATCATATGTGCAAGTTTTTCTGTACAAGGATTTATAAAATTCTGCAAATGACTGTAAGATCTCATCAGGTTTTGTAGATGTTGAATTATTGTACATAAGTTTCTGTACAGTGTGGGATGATTCTTTAAGTATTAATGCTAACAGTCTACTTGCCCTGTTATCGTTATCATAATATTTATGATATTATATTTGATATATTTTTGATTTGTAAACCTTAAATTGCCCTCAGTCTTTTCTGTAATTACACTGTCTAAATCTCTGCGTGCTTGTTTGAGAATGTTGAACAGACTGGAGGTTAGTGTTAGTGTTGTGACGTTCACGAACGAACCGGTTCTTTTGAACGGCTCGTTAACATGAACGATGGGAACCGAGTCGCAGCTGGGAACCGTTCTTTTTATTTATTTATTTTTTTTCTTTTTCTTTTTCCCAGTTACATGGGGAGGAGCGCAGCCCAGCTGCGCGGTGCTTATTAGATATGCAAATAGCATAAAAAAATTTTAAAAAACAACAACAACATAGAAACACGTGAATGCCCCCTGCCTCGGAGAGCAGCAGCAAGCGGTCTAAATGAGGAGGAGGGGGAGAGTCAGTCCGTCGTCGTCGACAAAATGAGCCAATTAAGGAAACAAAGCAGCATTTGGATGCACTTTTCTCTCGTGGCAGACAGTAAGGCTAAATGCGTATTTGTCAAAAAAATATTTCTTTTAAGTCAGGCTCCACAAATAATTTGCACAGACACCTGAAAACTTGTGTGGAAATCTTTGCACTAAAACCTGTTTTGCACGGAAATTCATTGTAGCCTGCTTTGCTTTTTAATGTTTATACTAGTGCTGTCAAACGATTAAAATTTTTAATCAGATTAATCACAGGGTTACTGTGGATTAATTTCGATTAATCACGATTAAATATCATTCATTTTTAATCTATGTTAATCGCGTTTCATTTTGCATGAGCAAACAGACTCAAGAAAGAAGGGAATATATACATAGATAGATATATGTATAATAAAAGCTAGATGTCTCCTCCGTGCTGCCGGCCAATGCAATCGCACGTCCGCACTGGCGGCCGTCTTACCACAGTCAGCTGGCTCACCCATAACATTGTGTTGTAGTGGTGCATACTTTTAAAATAACCATAACTTGCTCAATTTTCTACCGATTTTCAAACAGTTTGGTTTGTTATAAACGTCAGAGGTGTAGTTGTAACACTGCACTTATGGATAATTATGTTACACTTCCGGTGAAATACCAGAATTGTAGCCACGTTAATAACGTTTGTAAGAAACCAAACCGTTTGTAAATCCGTCAAGATTTCAGCGAGATACGAGTATTTACGTTTGTGCAGATCACTCACCTTCATTCACATACCACAGACTCCGCCAGAGAGCTTGCCTGGGGTAAGATGTCCACCCGGTGATGCCGTTAGAGACTCCGCCTTAAGATATCTAGCCTTTATTATACATATCTATGAATATATATATATGCCTCTACCGGATCAACTACCAATTTGCGCATGTGCGGCGGCATCCGCGACGGTAAGTCTACTTGGACAAACTGCCCGAAATGCGTTGCCAGAGACGTTTCAGGGACTTTGAGTCATTCTGCGCTGCAGATGCGTTAATTGCATTAAAATTTTTAATCAGATTAATCATGATGATGGATTAATCCGCGTTAACGCGTTAATTTTGACAGCCCTAGTTTATACGTGTTCAAGTCATGGTTTACACACACACACAGAATTTGTACAAAGGGTAATTCAAAATAGTGATGTCACTGTCAAAGCAGAGTGATATGGCGCCACCCTGTGGAATATTTACAATGAATCCAGATCAGACTTTAAAATCTAATCCACACATGTCAAACTCATATTGGTGGAATATCTAAATTCATTCCTCCCAGTGATTATTTCCAAGATAAAACGAGTTAAGGCCAGGCTGGCTTCTTAAAACTTAATAAATATAAAAATGAGCCAAATGAGCCAGTTTTTTGAACGGCTCTTTGAAAGGAACGGCTCACCAAGATCCAGCTCCCCTCAAAGAGCCATAAATCCCATCTCTAGTTGGTGTCCTTTTGTGTTGTTGCTCAAGCTGCCTTATTTTGTCTTCCAGTTCAGTTTATACGCCTTAGCGCAGTCCAATAGAATGAGAGGTGATATTTCAGGTAAGGTGTTAATACCTAAGTAATTACTCAATTCAGTTGTTACAAATGTGGCAAATTCCTTATCATTTAAAAGTGATGCATTTAATCTCCAGTGTTTGGTTTTTGGCCTGTGACCTATGTCCCACGTCAATGCAAGAGGCACATGGTCAGAGACGGTAATTGGTAAAATCTTTATGCTTTCTATCCTGTGCAGCTCTGCCTTGGGGGTAAAAAAAAAAAAGGTCAGTTCTAGAATAGGATGAATGTCTATGGGAATAAAAAGTAAAATCTCTACCTTTAGTGAATTTACTTCTCCAAACATTAAACATCCCTGATTCTTTCGATACCTGTTTAAGCATTTTACTCATTTTGGGAGTAGGAGTTTTTGAGGGAGGTTGCCTGTCCATAAACTGAGACATGACAGCAATAGGATACCAATACTGTGCTGTAATATTGTAGAGAATATTGTACGAATGAAACCAGGCTCATCCTCATTAGGAGCATATATGTTCATGAGAGAGACCTGTATTCCATCAATAGATCCGTTTACTAAAATAAATCTACCCTCAGAGTCTTTATGATTTTTAGTTGGTGTAAAATTGACCTGTCTATCTATCGAAATAGATACTGACCTCTTTCTCCCCGACTGGTGCAATGAGTCAAATACTCTGTCTGCCCAAGATCTTTTTAGCTTCTCATGTTTTATTTCTGGTAGGTGTGTCTCTTGTAAGAATGCTATTTGACAGTTAGCTCTTCTCAATTGATTAAGGATTTTCTTCTTCTTTATGGGACTATCAAGCCCTTTAACATTATAACTCATCACTTTAAGCGACCCCATGACTCAAGGTTGGACTACAGAGAATAATAATTTTGAAAAATGACGGAATGGGGAGGCAAGTATAGCGGAGATAGGTAAAAATTGGGATACAGTATACAGTATGTGAATGATTGTTTGAGTGTGAATGAATGTGTGTGTTTGTAGTAAGTGGTGGTGAGTAAGGTAAGGAAAGTGGGATATCTAAAAATGAAAATCAATAGGGAAGACAATGTAAAGAAATATACCAACATAAAAATTAAACAACTAAAATGATAACATTGTACATAAGATTAATAATAATTGCAAATACAGCTGTAATAATCACTATAATGTTTAAGCATTAATATACAACATTTGTATTGGGATAGGTGAAACAGTTTCCCTGTTGCTCTCATTCTCAAAATAGGATCCCTGGGGAACAATAGGATCCACACAAACAGAACTGAACATAAAGCTAGGTAAACCGTGAACTTGACCAACATTATTGTCCAATCAGTTCTTTGAGACAAAGTCCCAGGCTGCGGGTCAGAACGGGCAGCTATGCAAGCAGGCTTGGAGGGTGCTCGCCTTTGCTTGGGTATAAAACCAAACAGAACCACTAGCTTGCAAGCAGTTCAGGCTCCTGCAGAACCTCATTTCAAAACATAGGAAAGGCAACGACATCTTAATCATAACGTTTCAATGATTAAAACGATTATGTATGGTATATAAAGCTTATTGCGGAGGTAAGGAGTCGTTATACAATGTAAACAGAAAGAAAAAGACGAAATAGTGATAGTCTGTCACTCCTTTGCTGCACCATGTGGGCTGTACATACCGTCCTGATCAGGTCTGACCTTGTGTAACACTGATGTACTCCGACGCAAACAAAAATGATATATTTCTGAGTTTGACCCTCCCATCTTTATATGGATAGATATATGAATTGAGGATAATGCACTGTATTGCCAGAGTGCAGTGGTGACACCACAGATGGAAGTCATTTGTTGAGGGGAAATGAAGGCCAGTAACAGACAAGTGCCCGCTGTAAAATTTAAAGATAAGAGCGAGACTTTACTCTCACAAAGAGCAACATTTACAGCTTTAGATCAGCCACCTTTTACCTGCAGCAGAAGTCCAAAGGTGGACACAAACCAAAGTCACCAACTTTGAGGAAGATGAGTACAAAAGGCATAGTGTTTAAATCTCTGTGGAGAGAAACAGAGCAGCAGAGGTGAAGAGGGGGGTGGGAAGGCATGATGAAGATAAATCAGTTGTATCACAGGAAGATTTGGTCAAAACACTGCCTCAGCTCAGCAGATTTCCCTCTGTGTGGTGATGGATACCCTGGAGGGAAATGAACTCTGTTTTCCACAACTCCTCAACACCTCCTGCACAAAGCCAATGCATCCTCACTCTGAGACCATGCTGACTTACATTCTGCTGTCCTTCATCTCTCTAATCACTGCAGCTCTTAACCTGCTGGTCATCATCTCCATCTCCCACTTCAAGTAGCCATCCATTCATTGATGAAACTGGTAGATAGTGATAAAAAGTATTGTCTGACTGTAAACTGTGATGTTATTGTATTACAGTCTTTTCTCTGTTTGCTTTTATGTGAATGAGCAATATAAATAATGATAAATGTCTTGCTGGTCCTCTTCCCAGGCAGCTCCACACCCCCACCAACCTCCTCCTCATCTCTCTGGCTGTCTCAGATTTCTTCATGGGCCTCCTCATGGTCTTTCAAATTATGCTCACAGAGGGCTGCTGGTTCCTTGGTGACCTCATGTGTAGTCTGTATCAGTATCTAGGCTACATTATTGCCTCTGCCTCAGTAGGAACCATGGTTCTCATATCAATTGACCGTTATGTGGCTATTTGTCATCCTCTGCATTACCCCACCAAAATCACACAAAAAAGAGTTGAAGTCTGTATCTGTCTGTGTTGGATATGTTCTGTAATCTTTCAAAGTTTCATTCTGAGTGATATCCTGAAACAACCAGGCAGGTATAACTCCTGTGTTGGAGAGTGTGTAGTTTTTATTAACTACATTGCTGGACTGGTAGATCTTACATTTTCCTTCATTGTTCCCATTACTCTCATTGTTGTTTTGTATATGAGAGTATTTGTAGTGGCTGTGTCTCAGGCTCGTGCCATGAGGTCTCATGTTGCAGCAGTCACACTCAAGCAATCAGTGAAAGTAACTGCTAAAAAATCTGAAATGAAAGCAGCCAGGACCCTTGGTGTTGTTGTAGTTGTGTTTCTAATATGTCTCTGCCCATATTATTGTGTCGCTCTTACAGGCCAGGATAACTTGCTCAGTGCTTCATCTGCCACCTTTGTTATATGCCTGTCCTTTTTAAACTCCTGTCTAAACCCTGTGATCTATGCCTTTTTCTATCCATGGTTTAGAAAATCTGTTAAACTCATTGTTACACTTCAAATACTGCAGCCTGGCTCCTGTGAGACCAACATACAGTAGAGAGATTATGTATGGTGCCTGAAATTAGGCCCTCAGCATGAATAGAAAACTGTAATCTTGGTAATCTTGGTCTTGGTGATAAATAGTTGAATAATAGATGAAAAGGTCTGGGTAAGGGTTCCTGCTGTATTGTATATGCAGATCATAAATGTGTATTTACATGTATGTTACAATACAATATCTCTAAGAATGACTTTCATTTTCAATGCAACAGTAAAGCAATTTAAGATTTGTTCATTTTCATTTCTTTTGTACAGAGCACTTCCTTTAGGGATTACTGTAGTCTGTAAGTATTAGGACTGATGCATATTTCTTGTGCTGGTTGTGTACTTAAAGGTAGAGTCAGTAGAATTTGTCTGAGCTGTTCCTAAATGAGATGTATAATACCAGTGTTTTGGGTTGGGGAAACGTCCCAGGCACAGCAAAACAGCACTGCAAAACAATGAGATAAAATAAGGAAATCCATGCAGAGGGCAGGGTCTCTGCAGGTACAGTGACCCACACACACTTATTGTAGGTCATAAGTGATGACTGAAAATGTTGCAGATACAGTAACACCTTTAAGCACAATGAATTTGAAAAGAAACTGCAAGTTTAAAGTCCACGCTTCTAGTGGTACTTCAAAGATGTTTATGTCAGCCTCAGAAGAACAATAATAATGATGATAATGCTGAACTATGCTTAAACATTATATTACCTTGCACACTTTCATTTCAACACAAGCAGGGTTTTTACCACTACAGTCTCACTCCATGTGCACAGCTTCACCCATTGTCATATGAATGAAGATTCAAAGTCATTTATTCATATAAAGACGAGGGGCTCTCACTCAGCAGTATCTCATTTAATAAACTTTGTCTAAATCATGTCTGGCAGTTGGCTGCACAAAATGTTTTCCCTTCTGACATTCCTTCTGGCTTTCATCAGTGTGGCCAGGTAGCTGAAAATGTTTTGTACAGTCTAGTGCTAAATATAATCAAATAAATGTTAATTGAAAGATGTATTCCTGAATGCAACCCTCTCTTCTTTATATGGAAAGCTACATACATCTCAGATAGTGCACCAGTTGGCCCCACAGATGGAAGTCATTTGTTGAGGGTAAATGAAGGCCAGTAGCAGACAAGTGCCCACTTGCAGCCATCAGATCTGGTGGCCATCACATCAGAGATATGTCAGCAAGTTATACAATAATTTTTTTAGAATCTCCATGCTGTTTTTCTATTTTTTACAGCTGTGTCTATGTGGCTTAAAGGCAAACCGTAAATTAAAGTGATATTCCAGAGCTGAATAATAATCCACTCAATATGTACTCACACCTATGCTGATGTGAGGATGGGTGAAGATCTTCAGTTCACAAAACAATCCTGAAATTTCAGCAGAAAACAGGGTTGCAGCCAAATCTGGTATAATGTCGACCACAGATAAAATGTAAAAAAAAAAAAAAAAAAAAAAAAAAAAAAAAAAACACAAACAAACAAAATGTCTCCATCCTGCTCGTGGTGTAATGTGAAAAGTGTCTGCGAGCCATGACATTAAAATTTAACCACAAAAGATGCCATTTACACCATGTTTTTAGCCGAAATGTCAACTGTAGCCTCCCAGGTAGCATGTAAACATAGCGCCGATGTATCGCAAGACCTCGTATAACTCTTAAAGGGAGGCATGTGTGAAAATATTGCGAGATCGATGCCATGTTTACATGCTACATGCTACAGTTGACATTTCGGCTAAAAACATGGTGTAAATGGCGTCCTTTGTGGTTAAATTTTAATGTCGCGGCTCGCGGACACTGTGATTACACCACATAAGCTGTATGGAGACATTTTGTGTTTGCTTTGTATTCTTTTTCTAACATTGTATCCGTGGTCTCCATACACTGCCATTGTACTGGATTTGGCTGCAACCCTGTTTTCTGCTGAAACTCCAGGATTGTTTTGTGAACTGATGATCTTCACCTATCCTCACATCAGCATAGGGGGTGAGTACATATTGAGTGGAAGAAACTCATTGTGCCAAGCACAATTAAAGTGTATATTGTCAATATGCTTTGTCTAACCACTTGAAAAGTATTAGAGTTTCTTTCTAATAAACGTTAACCTAACTAATCAATATTAAGCACACGATTGATGAAGACATCACACACATCATCTGTTCTAATAAAGTAACAAGCTCTGCTTTGTATGTCCTGCACCTCATGATACATTGTCGAAAACCTAGTCCTCTTGAGCAAGCTATTTGCTCATTAACATTTCCCTGATAGTCTCAGATAGTATGTTTGATCATTTTAGTCATGAGTGTAGGTCCTTGCTTTTATACATTTTAGGGGAACTGATTTTTCATTTCTCCCTCTTCTTGATATTGGCATTAACCTGTATTGATATATTAGGATAGCTTTAGTCTGTCCTCTTTTCATTTCAGATGAATGTCATGTGTTTAGACTTTTTCAACAGGTAATGAGGTGGAGATTGTAAGTGTATCAATGTCTAATTGGAAAACTGGTCATACCTCGCAACATGACGAATTTAAGTTGAAATGCCACACTGCCTTAGACTGATCCTCAGATGACACTTGGTCTGTGTGTGTGTCTGTCAGCCCCTCCTCTTTTCACCCATCTCAAGAGAGATAAGCAGACACATTCCTTTAGTCTAAGAAACCCTAAGATGTGGACGTTAACTTGATTTCATTTTACTATTTCATTTGCTGTGTATATAGGAATACCGGTACCCTGTATAATATGATGTCGTAACATGATTACCATTTATGACTTTGCAAACCTGATTAATCTTGTATATTACTTCTTATAAATTGATAACATCTGGTTTATTAAAGTGTTAATTAAGTGTGTATTAATGTGGCACTTCTCAGCAACTGAGAAAGGTCAAACTTTAAACATGTGTAGCAGTAGGAGACTGTATTGGTGTGGTGCCCTAATCAGGCTGCAGTGTCAGCCTGTCTCTGCTGGGGGCGCAGTCTATAAAGGTGGGTGGTTGTGGACCGGGAGCCCTCTTGCTTCGAAGCTCCTGGGTGCCCCGCCTCCGCCACACCTGGTCGCCTCACCTGACTGCCTCACGGTCGGATCGCTCAGCTCGCAGCTCCCGGGTATGTTGCCGTTGCTGGCGTTTCTGGTGTTTTTCTAAAGTTTTGCGGTCATCACACGAATCGTTCTTCTGTCCCTCATGCAGTTCCTGGGTCGTCCTTCTCCGTTGTCGAGTCAGTCGCGGACTGAGGAGTGTTTCTCCCCGTGTACCTCCACACGTGTACTGCAGCGGGAGTTAATCAGCTGTTCTCTGCCACGGTTGTAATGTGGCCGCTGTGACGCGGAGTTCTCCTCTTCCTCACCTTTATGACGCTCATCTAAAGCCTGACGGTACGTGAATACGATGATGCTAAGTTTACCGGCATAGCTATTGTTAGCCTAGCATTGTTAGTTTCTAAAATGTGGTTTTTTTTAATGACAGGGTTTACGTGTGTGCGGTCAGCGGCCCTCTGGCACTAATCCCCCTCTAGCACGCTGCCGTCGGCCGGCTGCTGTTTTGCTGTTTTGTGTGGCGGTTCGCATACATCCAACTCTGCCTCTCCATCTGTGCTGTCTGGTACTCATTAAAGTGGTCGTTATCCTTACCCGGGATGAGGCCGAGTGTACATACCGTAAGGTTTTAACTCATGGATGGACTGATTTTTTTTACTACAATAGTGTTTCTTTGTACTTGCTCTTTGGGTTGGGTGTTGGGATTTAATTACTTTTGATAGTTATTATTTTTGCTTGGTTTGGTCTATTTTGCATGTTTGTTTTGGCTTACGTAGCTTAAGTTAGTTATTTTTCTTTGTTTTGGTTGCCTTGCATGTTTATTTGGGTTTATCAGTTTTGGTAAATTCTAGTTTACTTCTGATTATTTTTCTTTATTTGCTGTGGGTGGTTTAACTGTTTTTCTTTGTCTGCATTTGTTG
>JAJHUR010138680.1:0-10643 GCA_027495735.1 Lutjanus campechanus
TGATGTGTTTTGATTCATAGTAATGCGGAAAGTTTTCATTAAATTGAATCATACTGTTGTTGTGTGTTTACACGGCTCTTCCAGTCCTCAGGTCAACAGTCGGAATCAGGTTTTTCATGAAGCGCTGTTCTGTTTTGACTCTTGGAGAAATGAAGTAATGCAATAGTTTCCTAATGGCTTCCCTCTGACTCCGTGCATTCCTGCAGAAGAACCAACAAAAGAATTTGCTCTGGCTGCATCTGCGACTGAGACCCTCATCTCAGACCTGAGACCAGATGTGGATTATGTCGTAACGATATCTGCGTACGCCGGATCAGAGGAGAGTGTGCCCATCTCCGGCCAGATCACAAGTGAGTCCCTGTGTGTGTGTGTGTGTGTGTGTGTGTAAATCAGCACCAGACATCGAACAAAATGCTAATAAAGTTTGTCTGCAGCTGGTCTGTTTTGGCAGAAAGTCACCGTGATGACAAACAACAACCTGCTTCAGTCTAAAAACCAAACTGGCCAGTAAAATAACAAAAGACACTGAATACTGAGTGGACAAAATAACAGGAACATCTGACAGCGTATTATAGACCTTTGGTTCCCAGCATGGGGTCCGGGACCCCCATAGGGGGGCGCCACACATCACAGGTTGTCCCTAAAACTTTGTCTGCTCCGAGGTTGTCAAAGTCAGATTTGTACATGTCAACTGAAATCATAATTTCAGAGTTTTCAGAGTTTTCAGAGTTTTTCCAAAGTCAAATTCAAAGACTTTGCAAGCATTTTCAATCTTTTCCAGCACCTTACAGCTGTGGTAAATGACATATTTATACACTAAATGATTATTTCACCTCTTCATCACAGTAAATCACATATCATTGTGCTGTTATCAACCAAAATTATGTTTTGTGATAAAATTCTGAAGGTGGGTGACAAATTAAAGGAAAACAAAACAAAGTTTCATGTTTGAAACTGTTAAGAGACTAAACTTCCTGTTAGGTTTGCAGATTTTGTGCATTTTCCTTAACCGATGGCATTTTCAATCAACAACTGATTATTCGATTATTATTATTATTGATAAGCCATAAAACACTTTTTTTCCTCATGTTTGTCTCATTTTCTTTTTGTTTTTTCCCCTATTTTTTTTTTCTTGTTTTAAGTTTAAGTTTCCTTATCCAAAGATTGGCTCCACCAGACAAAACAATGTCAAATGTGGTGCATTTCTAGACTATTGATTAATTATCAATTAATGCATGTTTAATTGGTTAAATTCTTATTTGGCAAATAATCGTCTAAAAATTTAACTAACTAATTCCAAATATTGACATGTTCACTTAATCATTTACTAGTTTAAGTATTGCACGATGTCTTTCTATTAGAAAGAAAGTAGTTCCAGTAAATTATAAGTAAAGTATAAGTGTCTTGTCTTAAACATCAGAAGGGATTGTAATTCCATTCTGCACCCTGGAAACAACAATTGACAAAACGATCTCACCATAAGATCCAGTTAGTGTAGCATTCAGAATGAACAAAGCCTGTTTTCAGCTTTGGAAAAGTTTGAAAGCTGTCGACTAAAAGCCTGTTTGGAAAGATCTTTAGAAAGCCATCTTCAAACATTTTTATTTTTATTTTATTATATGTTTACCCAAAGGAGACTATTTGGATTTAAGGCAATGCAACACACAAAAAAATAAAGACAAAAGAAATACTTGTGGTCTGAGCTGCTGTTTCCAAGGTCAAGACTGAACTTTGAATATATGGACTCTTTCTTACATTTAAGCAGTTGATGAATTTTGGGGCGACAGTATGATAACACAAAAAAAGATAGTTTAATTTCTACGACGTGGTAAACATCTTCATGACAGCTGCATGACTTATATCACAAATTACAAAACAAGACCAAGAACAAGACAAAAACAATGTGGCTTCAAAGTTTTTGAAACAAACATCTTTGTGAAATATAGAAGCGGCTGGGTGCATTATTCGGTTCAGTGGTTCCCATCCTGCGGGCTGGACCTCCCAAAAGTGTCTCAAGATAAACATGATGGGTCAAAAGACAATTATGTTTTGTTGTTGTTTGTTTCTTACTTTCTTCAAATTGTTTGTTCTCCTGTGGAAACTTTGGGACAATAAAAATAAGTAAGTAGTAAGTAAGTAAAGTCATTCTTAATTTAAATTGTTTGAATTCATGTCCACAATAAAGGATGATCAGTGATGAGGATCATCAGCACTTTATATTCTTTTATTGGAAAAGGGTCACAAGTCAAAAAGTTTGGGAAGCAGCAGGGCTGGTTTCTGGCCCAAGAAAGATTTTTTAAGTCTGTAGAATACGATTTGTAGGTCAGGATATCTCTGCAGTGCTACAACACTTAATTCAGAATGTTATGTTGACACATATTTGCCTTAAATATTTAATATTTGGATATTGCACCAGTCCGGCGGTCTGCAGCCTGCAGCTCTGAAGCCACATGTGACTCTTTAGCTCGTCTCCAGTGGCTCGAAGTGTTTGTTGAAAAAAATAGATGGAAATGAATAATGGTTACGGTTATGTTTTTTTTAACGTTTAAATGTTCATTTATCAGTGTTGTAGATCTACACTGTAAACACGAAAAAGTTTATAGGTCAGCAAAACTTAAGTTTATTTCAAAAGTCAGAAAGTTTGAGTTGGGCTCAAAACTTGTTGCCTTGAAATTCTGAGTTGTCTCAACTATTTTATTTTACAGTCTAAAGTGATTCTTACATTCTCGAACTGTAAAAATATGTAGCTTAAACACCAAATTAAAAAAAAAAAAGTTTTGATGTTCTTTACAGTGCCTCGTCTTCCTGAGTCTCCACAAGCTAGATATGGATAAAAAAAATAGTCTTCAGGAAAAAGAGAGAACTTAATAGCTGTGAAAATGAAAATTATGATGCAAAAACGGTCATTCCCACTGATTATGAATCATGTTGCAATCACAATATCTGCCAATATAATTGTAATATGAATTTTTTAAACAAATTGTGCTACACGCCAGGAACCCACTGAGTTAGTCAATGAAAGAAGCCTGAAAAGGAAACACAGTCAGTCTCCAAACTGTAGATAATATAAGACAGGAAGAGCAGCTGCAGCAGGTTAGAAGACTCAAGAGTCCAGTAAACGTTAAAGTCTAATTCAACATTCGACATATGGATCAGTAGATGAGCAGTGACCCAGATTTCCAGCGATGAGTGTCATGGCAGCAGTTTGGTGGGGACGCCTGCTTGGCACCGCCGCAAACACTGATGATCTGAGCTCCGGAGATTCCCTGGAAACCTGTCAGAAACAATGACATCAACGCAACTCAGTTTTGCCGTTTGGGAGCTCATTTTGCACGTTCGTTGTATATAAATGAGGAGGAACTGTTGCACAAGAACCCTTCAGATGAGAGAATAAATCTCCTGTATGGAAACAAAAGGCGAGTTCTGGTTCCAGCTCCAGTGTTCTGCTGTTTGTTGAAGAAAAGCAGTGACAGTTTCTGACGGAATGTGGTTCTTAACACGATATTAAAATGATTTGATACTTTCAACTGTACACTCTTAGAAATAAAGGTTCCCAGAGGGTTCTTCCTCAAGGGATGAGGTTCTACACAGAACATTTGTTTTTTTTGAAGAACCTTTTTCTGAAGTTTTTTGGTAGAACCCCCTGACTGGGTCTCAAGGTGAAACCCTTGGAATTTAAAAAGGTTGTCTGCGGAACAACTCGAGTGGGTTCTAGTTAAAACCCCTGGAATTGTAAAAGAGTTCTCAGTAGAACCCTCCTGAGTAGGTTGTAGGGAAAACCCTTGGAACAAAAAAAGGTTCTCGGTAGAACCTTCTGAGTAGGTTTTTGGTGTTAAACCCTTGAATTGTAAAAAGGTTCTCAGTGGAACTCTGTTGGTGAGATTCTAGGTAAAACCCTTGGAATTTGACAAGGTTCTTTGTAGAACACCTTGAGTAGAGGTAAAACCCCCGGAAGGTAAACGGGTTCTCAGTAGAACCCCTTGAGTGGATTCTGGATAAAACGCTTGGAATGTAACATGGTTCTTGGTAGAACCCAATGGTTGGGTCGGGGTGGATGGGGTTCTTGGGTGGAATTTGATGTAAAACTCTTGGAATGTAAAAGGGTTCTCAGTAGAACCCCCAGGTGGGTTTTTAGGTAAAACTCAGGGAATGCAAAAGAGGTCACTGTATAACTGTCTGGGTGGGTTCTTGTTAGCACCCGTATGGGATCCCCAGAAAGGGTTTTGGGTGGAAGCATTACACCGTAGAAGGGTTCTCTGTAGAACCTCTCATAGGGGGTTCACCTGTGGTTCTAGGTATAACCCTTTATGTTGGTTTCTACGTACTCTCTGAAAGGTTCTACCAGGAACCAAAAAGGGTTTTCAAGTGGCGACAAGCCGAAGAACTCTTTATGGTTCTAGCTAGAACCTTCTTTTCTGAGCGTGCAGGATGGATTATCTAACTTTAACCGATGATGTTCTTGTCTTTCAGTCGAGTCGAGCGGCAGCACAAGAGAACCGTCCAGGAAACCAGAACCTTCAGATTCAGTCAGTAAGTTCTCTTCTGTTCTCTCACTTCAAACTTGACGAGAACCTTCACTCACAGCTGAGACAATGAGTCACAAAAGTCTTCGCTCTACCTCCTCGACTTTTCCACTTTTTGTTCTCGAACTCTCTTCCTCTCTGCTGGGCGGCGTCCATCAGCGTGAGCTCAGCGGCGATGGGAGGCTCCTCACCACACAACACCCCATTGTATAGCAATAATCAAAATTAGGCCCCCATAAATCTCTGAAGTATTCGGTCATCGTTTTGGTCCCCTGCCGGCCAATTATGCCAGCGTGGAGGAAGCCGCACATGCTCAGTGCGGGGGTCGTGGGCGGGGCGGCGGGGAGGGCGGGGGGCTGCTCCGTTGGAGCTGGGGGAGCGAGCTGAGAGGAGCCCGGCCCTGAAGTGCTGAGAGAAGTGGAAACCATTACAGATGCTGATTTACAAGAGCGCTGCTGCTGCCGGCCTGGCCCAGTTCTGCAGATGATGACGAGCTGATTTTTCCTTCTTTTCATGAGAGGAAAGTCAAAAAGGAAACTCCCAGAAAGCAGAGCGAAGCAGACGGTCAAGCACCTCTACCTACAACAGCACAGACTGATTCAGCATCCAGGGTGACCGAACGGCTGATAAACAACCAGAAAACAACGAACGACGATTCAGTTAAACGCTCATATCGAGTAAGACAAAACTTCTATGAAAATAAACATATTATCACATTAAATGGGATCAAAGTAACACTGAGCATGTCCAGAACTTTTCCAGGTTCTCAATTTACCTTAAAACCATCCTGCCGGAACCTCAGTTCTTCAACAAGCCTGATGACTTTTCGTGTGGTAATTATTGTTAAGGCAACTTTCAGTCTTTTTGAATTTGCGTTTTTTTAAAGATAATAATTAACTCACATATCAAGGCAGAAAAAAAACGATAAAGATGGAACGAAATAACAAAAACAAAAACACATAAGAAAACAACGGCAGAAAATAAGTAATAATAATAAAAGTAATAAGAATGAAAAGACTTTCAAGTCCTTTTTTATTTGCATTTTTTAAGATGATTTAACTCACATATCAAGAAAGAAAAAATGGATAAATAGGGAAACAATTACTAAAACAAACAAGAAAACAACAAGAACAACAACAACAACAAAAAAATAATAATATAATAATAGAAATAGTGAGAATTGAAAAGACTTTCAAGTCCTTTAGCATTTTTTGAAGATTATTTAACACTAATATCAAGAAACAAAATGATAAAGAAGGAAAAATAACAAACAAGAAGACAACAACAACATCAGAAAATAAGTAATAATAAGACAGATAATAGTAATAAAAAGACGTGCACAGGACCAGTATTACCTGGAGACTCCTCACGTTTGCGTTTCGTGTGGCTCATTCTCAGGTGACGAATGAAGTCTGGATTTTACTCAGAATTACGGACTGATTATCTCAGGATATGAAGTCAGGACTCTCTTGTCTGATGTCTGAAGCCTGTTGAAAGATAGAAAAATGAGTCTCACCACATTCTGCCGGTCACGTCATCTGTCTCATCTTTTGAGTTTTCTCTCTCTTGATGGATTTGCAAACTGTGAACTTTAAAATCTGACTGCTATCACGACGACTATTATTTTATACTTTAGAGGAGGTTTTTTTTTCTATAGTCTAAATTTTCTTGTCCTTTGCTCCGCTCCTTCTCCCTCCTTGCTTTTTTCCCACTCAGAATGCTCTGTCAGCGCCATCGCCGACTTGGTGTACTTGGTGGACGGCTCTCGGAGCGTGGGCAGGCAGAACTTCAGATTGATCCGCAGCTTCGTCTCAGCGACGGCCGGCGCCTTTCAGATTGGAGAGGAGAAAACCCGAGTGGGCGTGGTCCAGTACGGCAGCGACACACGACCGGAGTTCAACCTGAACACACACGTGACCCGACAGGCGGTGCTCAAGGCCATCAACTCGCTGCCGTACAGAGGAGGAGACGCCAAGATAGGTACTGATTTTTATACGGTTTCCTGTTTCACCATTTCCTAGAATGTATATGAAATGAAAGAAATGTACAGTTTTTAATAATCTACTTTAAATTCAAATTTAAAGCTGCAACAAGGAGTTTTTAATGGTTATGAAACAGTCTAAATTTGTTACTGATGCCTCTTTATGACCTACAGAAGTTAATCAGACCATCAGCGAGGGAATTGCCTTTTTCTATATTGTTATTCTTAAAGTCTGCCACCTGATTAAATTCTTCTTCAAATCAGATGAAACGAGACTGTATTTATATTTTCCCAGACAAAGTTACAGTCAGTGGCGTGTTAGCCAGTTAAAAAGAGGCAGGAGCAGTTTAATGATTAGTGCTGCGGCAGTGTTTTGGTTTTCGTGCGTATGTCATGTTTACATTGGCCTGTTGGTGATCAAATCACCTGATTGGCTACTAAAAACGAAGATGAAAAGTTCAGATATTAATTCCAATTGTGTTTTTTAAAGTAGCAAAGCAGATTACATAGAGTAATGCATACTGAAGTACGAGTAAAAATACAGACTTGAAAATCTGCTCATAAAAGTTCAAGTGCCCAAAAAACTACTTAATTACAGTAACATGAATATTTCAGTCCAAAACCAGACATTTCATACACAATAATGTTCATACCTCACCTTATTTCTCATTCTTAATTCCAGCTGTTCCACGTGTTTCCCCCTTTGACAGATAAATATCTTCAAATTCAGCTCAGAAAAATCAAACTGATCAGGTTTCCATGAGCTATTCTTTTTAAAAATGAAGAAGACCTCCATCAGTTCCGTCAGTTTGTGATAATAAAGTGTTAAACCTGCACAGTTTGAGCAGACACTTTCTGTCTGTACATCATTTAAATCTTCATCCCTGCCTGTCTCTTTGCTCCTCCAGGCGATGCCCTCAACTACGTCCTGAAAAACACTTTCACCGAGGAGGCCGGCGCCAGGACGGGTTTTCCCAAAGTGCTGGTGATCATCACAGATGGCAAATCAGAGGATCCAGTGGAGAGCTACGCCAAGCAGCTCCGGAGCAGGGGGGTGGAGATCTTTGTGCTCGGTACGTAGCCAGAACAAGTTTATTACATTCCACATCTTACATTTTCCATTCGCATTTAATGCTTTTAGCTGTTGCTCCTGAGAAAAGCAGCTCGTGATGACGTAATAACAGAAGGTGAAATTCCTACATCATTAACATTACGAGCGAGTGATAGCAAGTTTTATGTATGTTTACGCTTCGCTGTCAGACTTTCCACAATCTGAGGATGGAGAAACAGAAGTGGGCTGTTGCTATGGTGTTAAAGAGGGCCGGTGCTTAAATAATAATAACAGCTCATCATCTGCAGGCTCTGAAAACAGGTCACTGATTGATAATTGCTCAGTTAAACATGAAATATGCTCTCACTTTTTGGAGGAGAAGCTGGTTTCTTGAGTTTTCTCAAATCACAAGAGAGCTTTACTAAAGTCATCACCATCTGAGCTGTGAAAGCTGTGCAGGAAAACAGTGATATGATTTATTAAAGGGGCAGTTCACCCCAAAATCAAAAAGACATGTTTTTCCACTGGCATGTACTACTTTTTATCCATCTAGATATTTTTGGTGTGAGCTGCAGAGTTTTGGAGATAACAGCTGTAGAGTTGTCTGCCTTCTCTTCAGTATAGTCGGACTAAATGGCAAAATTCAGAACCAGCGTCTCTTTCCAAAAATCATGACCCGGTTACTCAAGATAATCCACAGACCTTGTTGTGAGCGGTTTCTTTCTAGCAGAGAGAAGGTACTTCTGGTTCTACTGTAGATAGCAAACTGAACTGTTCCTTTAAAGGGATAGTTCACCCAAAAATGAAAATTCAGTCATTATTTACTCACCCTCATGCCGATTGAGGGTTTGGTTTATTTTGTTAGTCTGCAAAACAGCGTAGCAGAAAAAGAGAATGGTGACAGAACTGGAAAAATAACAAAATGTGTCCATACTGCTCGACTGGTGTAATGCAAGTCTCCTTAAGTCCCAACATGCCGTATACAGTACACACAGTTCAGACAGTGTGCATGTGAGCGTGGCTCCAAGCTGAAGATCTACAGTGAAGATTCAGGCTAAATACATGGTGTAAATAACATTTTTTTAGCCAACTTGGCATGTTTGGGTTTTAGGAAACTTGGATTACAGCAGCCGAGCAGTATGGACACATTTTATGTTTTTATTCTGTTGTTTTTTAACGTTTGAAAACTGGTTACTTTGGGAGATTCCGCAACACTGTTCTCCTGTGAAACTCATGAGGGTGAGTAAATAATGATAGAATTTTCATTTGAGGGTGAACTGTCCCTTTCAAGGACATACTTTGCACCTTGTGCAAGACGATATTCTAATGTCAGAGAACGTGACGTATTAGTTATTTTGGGGGTTATTTTGTTCTACCACTGAACATTTTCAGGTTCAGATTTGTCCCTGTAGGTAGATTTGGTTTGCAGAACAAGAAGAAAAGACATCCAGCTTGACACAAATTTTAGATGACAAGCATGATAAAAGCACTTAAAGGCCCAAACAACTTGAAAATTAGGAAATAGCTTTAAAAAAAAAAACTCAAATAAAAATTGCAGCCAGACTTATCTACAGTAAAGTGCAGTACTGATAAAACAGGGGAAGAAAGGAAGGAAATCTTGTAAAAGCGAAGCAAAGAAACAAGGAAGGAAGAAAGAAAAGACAGAGTTATAAGAGCAATATTTTATGTTATTTAAAGTTCAAGTAAAAAATCTGAATCTGCCAAGTGATCAGTAATCAGCTGTTAAAAGATGTCATTGAGCTAAGAGAAGACTAATTCTCTCTAGTGAGTAAAAGTAAAAAGTCTTCAGAAATGTAGATAATCAAACACAGAAGTGCACTGAAGTACAGTATTGGAGTTAAAGTACCTAATTACTTTTCCCACCTGTTTATCACAAAGTTCATGTTGACATGTGACTGAGTTGAACTTTGAATAAACTATACTATGCAAGTGTTGCAACAGAATATAGGACTGTAAAACTCACCAGTCTTAAAATGGAGGTTCATATTTACTGCTCATGCTGTCAGACTTTCCAGCCAGAGGAGAATAAAAAAAAAGTTGAGGCTTGGGGGTTTTTTTTGTTGTCGATTGGTGGTGAATCCAGCTGGAGAGCTTTTAATGTGCTAACGGGGAAAACAAATGTTTCACTTCACGTCTTTATACATTTCATCCAGTATTTATAGATCTGGAGCAAAATTCAGTCTTTACCTCTGACACAGTGATCCTCACATGATGCCAGTGACTTTACAAGGACGACTGTGAGTTTGGTCGTAGCTCAGAAGGAGTAAACGTCCCTGAATTGGCCGGCAGTGATGATCACAATGGCTGCAGTGGCACGATTTCGATCGCATTCTGTATATTCAATGCAACTTTGTGTTTTCCTCGTCTGTTTCAGGTATCCAACAGGCTAATGAAGCGGAGATGAAGCTAATGGCCTCCACTCCTCACAAAAGTCACATCTACACCGCCTCCAACTTTAACGAGATCAAGAGTTTGCAGAAAAGGTTCATTACTCAGGTGTGCGCTAGTGTCGACGATCAACTCAGCTCACTCGTCAGCGGAGAGGAAGGTGAGGTTTTTTTTTTTTTGATTTTTTTTAATATTCTGTCTTCTATGAACCCTTTTACAATTTGTAAACAATGAGGAAGCTGCGCGCGCAGTTAGGCAACATAAGTATGGCAGCTTGTTAATGGGTGCTGCAATCGAGCAGTTTTGATGGCGTTTAATAGCTTGCAGCCATAGACGCCGAGATTCCACCACTGACCATCACATCCTCTTATAGACACCGGGGCATTTAAATGGCATTAAAGGAACCACACTAAGCTGGTTTAAGTGAGTTGTTTATCAGATAGATCTCAGTTTGTACATGTGAACGATGATTCTGGAGTTCCACAAGGTTCTGTGCTTGAACCAGTTGTGTTCACGTTTCCTGCTTCCTTCATCATCAGGAAAAACTCCATTTGATTTGTGATGATGTAGGATTTCTTATGATTTGGTGCGTCATAAATAAACTTGACACTGATGTTCAGATAATCTTATAATTCTAATTCTGATTTTTGCAGCCGTCGAGCCGGCCTCTAACCTCCAA
>JAJHUR010138682.1:0-21618 GCA_027495735.1 Lutjanus campechanus
CATGCAAAATATTATTTAACACACGTTTTCTTTGTCAGCCAAGGGAAATGAAAAAATTAACAATAAATAAAAAACAAACAAAGAGCTAAATAAACATCAGTACTGTATTTTCAGTGTCAGTCAACTGCAAACCATTTAAATAAAGAATAAATAAAAAATAAATAGCTTAAAATTAATATCATTCAGTTACAAACAACAAAAACAAAACAAAAAAAAGTTTTAATTTTCGTGCATAGTGGTAAACATATAAACCGATACTGATATATCTATAATAAAACCCTGTAAGGCCCATACCAGAGCAGATAAAATCTGTCGACTGATAAATTGGTCTGCAGTGTCTGTATATGTGAGCACATTTATGTGGGCGTGTAAGTGTTTAGGCAGATGAACATGTAAAGTGAAAAACTACAGACTGAAGCTGTCAGCTGAACTTCATATCCAAACATCTGAGACTCCACATTTGTACAGAGGGCCCCATTAAGGTCAGTGGGGGTGAAGGGTCAAGACCCCCACTGTCCATCCTCACCTCTCGTTTTTCTCTCTGGAGACAAGACGAGACTTCTCCAGGAGATACTTCTCCACCACAGCCCTGGAAGACAGAGTGACAGAGAGAAATAAGAGGAAGAAGACAAACAATGAGGATGAATCACTTAACACCAAAGGTCACTCTGCTCTGTCCGTCTGTGTGTGTGTGTGTTTGTGTGTGTGTGTGTTTGTGTGTTTGTAGGTCATATGTGAAAGTGGGCTGGTAATAAAAAATGAGGGGAGGAGCAGAAGGGGAAGTGAGGGCAGATGGTCGGAACAATCAAAGAGTGAACAAAGCGTTCAGAAACAGTCAGATGGATTATAGCACATGACACACACCACATAGCAACACACACACGACAACAACCAAACAACTGTGGAATTAATTTATTGTATTGTATTGTATTGTATTATATTGTATAGTAGCTATTGCTGGACAGAGGAGACTAGACGACTATTGCAGGGGTAGAGGTATGCTTTCAGACCACTGCAGTCATTTGATATGCATTATAAAAGCAGTGGTATTTAGCCAGGACAGCAGGCCAAGGCAATAAAGTTGTCTAAATCAGATTTTATAAGTCAAGGGTTGTTTTTTCTATAGCCAGGCAAAAACAACACTGACGCCAGTCACTAAAACACTCTAAGAATAGAGCTGTGCTGCTGTGAGAAACATAGTTTTGTCAATCTGCAAAAACTGCAGCCACATCTACCGACAGATTAACTGAGACTTCTAAGTTCAGACTTCTACCACAATAGATTTGCAAGTTTGAGTTCCCTTTTCTCTTTTTCTCAGAATAGTCTGCACTGCTTGTGTCTGTCCAGACCTTTGAATCCACCCACTCCACCCAGGTGATTGATTCTCTGAAGGTGGAAACTAATTGTAACAAGTTAATAATTCTGATATAAGGCAATTGCACTGTATTGGCTTCACGAGAAAATTACTTTAAGAAATATTATAAAAATGATAGGGTGTGATTTGTTGTCGATACACCCACAAATACTATTTAGGAATAGGAAGAGATGTACAGTATCTCTATTGGTAGAGATTCAGCCATACATGTTTGAGCCTCAGTCAGACCCAGGATCAGATGATGAGGGTGCTGTGCACCAAAACTGGTGACAAGATGTATTGTAATGGTAAGTGCAGTGGGCATCTTTTATCTGTTTATGTTGTTTGCAAGCTTGTAACTGGCAGAGGCCGACGGTGCTAATGCTAACACTTGTTCTACTGACAAATCTGCTGGAGGTTTAAGGTTTCTTTCACTGCATTAAAGCAACTGGCTTTCGGTTTTGATATGTACCAAATCTAGGGGTTTTTTTGAATCTCAGATTTTAGGGAAGTGAACACATTTCCCACACATCAAATCTCCCCCTTCAGTAGAGGAATGTGAAATCACCTCAGTAGGGGCAAACTTTGCACAGATATAAGTCAGTATAGTAAAGGTCAGACATTTCAGGGGACATAAACATGAGAAAAGCACATGTTCGAGTGGAGGGGATCTTTAATTTAGAGATGATAAAGATTCATTTCTGTGATACAAGTTCAAGATGTGCATGTATAAAGATGTATGAGATGTTTTTGACAAGACTGGGCCTTGTGGCACACCCTGAGTAACTGACAGGAATTCAGATGAGGTTGTCCTTTGAACCAGTTCCAAACAGTTACAGTCATCTCGCACAGGTGTTGGTTGTGTAATCTATCATCTTTAAATATATAAATACAGGCCATATGGGCTTTTACTGCTTAATGCAGCTTCTTGAGAAACTTGAGCAATAGACACCCAAAACAGGCATCTGAACTTCTTGTTAATGTGTCCAGTCTTTCAAAGGTGTTTCTACTTGAGAAGGTGATTTGTTTCAGTGAACCTGTTTCGCACCTGAACCAAGTGCTTAATGGTGTAGCTGGACAATGTCACTCATTATAAAACAATAGTGATATATATCACCAATAGACACTTCATCAATAGCAATAATAAAACTGTTCAATAAATAAATAATAAACTTTCACTTAATTGCAAAAAATGAAAATGAAAAATATGCCCATGCTCAGCATATCACATCCTGTGATAATGAAGCGTACTACGAGTGACACACAAACAGCCAATCACTTAACAGGTGCATTGTTTAGTTGCAACATCGAAAGAGTGTGGAGTGAGAAAATTAGTGTAGACGGTGGGGAAATTGCTAATAAAGAAGAACACTTTTTAAAAAACCTTTTCTCTCCTGGTCTTTGTTTAAAAAGGTAAAAAATTATCAATAATTAGCTATATAAACTGACATAAAACATTTTATTGTGATAATTTTTTCAGTTATATTGTGCAGCTGTATGAACATGACATGTCTGCAGTAATGTTGACAGAACCATGTTTTCAGAAAAGTATAGAGGCGGCGACCGACATGCTGGCTACACATTACGTCTGTCAGCATACACCAGAGGGGTAAGACATACATACATAAACACGCATACAGTACATGTTCCTGCCTAGACATCTTTCACTGACACATCGCCTCCCTTTTATACCTTTATAAAGTGTGTGTTCCTTTTCACGGTTCTGCACCGTCTTGCTCAGATCCCAGTGAGGATGGATTAGCAATCGGACAGAGACCCACACAGAGAGAGAAAGAGAGAGGGGGCGTAAAAATATCCCGTCTGTCAGTTAGTCAGTCCACTCAGAAAGCAGAGCAGAGCGGAACAGCAGCCTTCCCTTTGTTAATCTCCTCTATTGACTGTCTGAATGGCTGCCACTGGAGATGGAGAGATAGACAGGCAGCCTTTGTTGGGTCCACAGAGCAGAGCTGTGGTGGTACTGTGTGTCTAACACTTTACTGATGTGAAGCCGAAGGCTACACTAACATATTAACTATGCAAAATATTTTAGTTTGACTACATTCATTGCTTTCAGTAAGGATGCATAATAAATTCTTTGGCAAAATGCTCTATAAAAGCAAAAGTATATTTGTGAAGTTTTTAAATGAGCTGAACTAGAAAACATTTTAAGAGTCTTTGTTTTGATTTTAATAGTGATGACAGTGGAATATGAAATCATCCACGTTTTTCCACTACATATTAGCCTTTCTTACCCTCAGGAGGGCATAAACTAGGTTGAAATTTTTAAAATGCATGTCAGTGCCATTAATGAATTTAGAGACAAATATATTTTTGTAGTAATAAGAAGATGTGTAATGGTTTATATATTTTTTATCATTTGTTAGTGTTTATAATATAAACATATATTGTGTCACTGTGGTGATTAGGGAGATAGTGGGTCATTCTAAGTTAATATGAGCACCTGTTCACCTCTCTGGTTAGGTAAAGAGAGGGTGAGTTGGGTCGCAGTATTTCATGTTGATTGATTGTGCAGTATATAATGGTATGTACCAAATATAGTGGTTTTTTTCATCTCAGATTTTAGGGAAGTGCACACATCTCCCCTTTCAATAGAGGAATCTGAGTTGATCCTTTTTGTACATGTATAGGCCCAACCTTAGCCTCTCAGCGACTTCATTGTTTCCTGAGGTTGTGACAATATAAAAACGTGAAATTATCGGTTAGCTTATCAGTATCCACCATGAGAAGCAGGTATTTATCTGTTATCATGTCGCCTGAAAAAGTCCTTATAGTGCATCCCTAGTTTTCAGCATTTCCTTGTCTAAGTGTGTTGACTTTGTAGCACAGAGAAGCGTCAGCCAGCTAAAATCAACTCTCCTGATTGGATTACAGACCCTTCTCAGGGTAAGCAATTCAACAGAGCATGATGAGACCTGGTGCCATTAGGGGATAATCAGGTTGGGGATGTCCATTTACTGTGGAGCTGAGCAGCTGTTGCCTCAGGCATTTACATGTTTCAAATCACATTTTTTTTCTTATATAAAGCTTTTGCATTCTCACCAGCATTGCAGATCTCATCCTATTAGCCTTTAATGTGAACTTTGTAATGAATATTTTCTGCAGCTCTTCAGCTTTTGACTCCTTCAAAACTATAACATATCATGTTATCTTTTTTTAGAAGACACTGTATTGAGCAGCTGTTCCCCTCTCCTGATGAGGAAATGAGGAAGTGACACAGCTGACAAACTTTGATGCAGCTCCTAACCAGAGTCTGACTGCTGAGAAAAAGGAAGGACATGCTAGTGGTTGAAACTTTCAGTCTATATACACACACGCACTGCAAAGAGAAGATCCACATGACCATTCGTAAAAAGAGCAAAGAGGAAGGTATTGGGCTATAGAGAGGCAGAGGACGCTGATGATGAGCTACAGGAAGAAGATACAGAACACAAAAACAATCATTCATTATGTTCTTGTATGGTGCTGTACTGCAGATGAAGGCAGTGTGGTTTGGCTTAACTTTGCGACCAGCCACTTTCAGTCTCAACAAGGCCTCACACAAAGACACACACAGAAAACAAATATGCACCCGCTGTTAATTACTCACCCTCTGACCACTCCACTCTCCAGGTAATTAACCTGGATGAATTTACCGAAGCGACTGGAGTTGTTGTTGTGGGCTGTCTTAGCATTCCCAAAGGCCTGCAAAAGACAACAGGAGAGGACAGAAACACAGGATAAGTTAAAGGGATCAAGTCATAAACTGCAACAGCAGTGCATTATCAAATCAACAAATAACCTCTCACGATACATGTAACATCACTATGGTTATGTTAATTTCAGTCTGTATTAATCTAAAGACTTTATTCAATAAAATTCAGCAGTATGTTGTAGGCTAAAAGAAAAATAGCACACAAGGGATTTTCAGTTTTTACAATATTTCTTCCCAGCCCAGCACCCCCTTAATCCCCCTGCTGACACCCCAGCTGACATAGTCAGACCCCTCCCACAAAGAATTACCTGGTAGTCTGGCCAAATAGATAACAAAGACAGCAGTAGAGGTATAAAATAACAATGAGATTTCGCATAAAAATGGAAATGGCAAGAATCATAGAAAACTGTAACAATGAGACAAAAGAAAAACAAAGAAATGTATAATATATATATAACAAAACAAAGAAAACAATCATCTTGCTTACAGTATCAGAATATATAGCAATATATTGAATTGTAACCCCTGTATCCTAATAGGTATTGTATCGCACGGTACTTGCAAAAACACTGCCCTACTATAAATACACTGGTTGATTTTGTTGTAGCCCCAACATTTTAAAATCTAAAATTCTGCTCATGTTTTGACACTCAACCGTGACCTATGTTGAGTTTCGAACCTTATATGGAGGTTCTCTTGTCTGCAACACAATATGGGAGTGTACCTTGAAGCCAGCTCATTTATCAGCACCCTCACTGAAGTTAACAACAACAATAACACCGTGACATCAAAGAAACAAGATAGTCAAGGGGTTAAATCTTGTTTTTAAACAGACTGAGACTGCAGAGGGAAGAGGGTGGGACTAAGTGTGTGCGTGTGCACATGTTTGTGTTTGTATATGTTGGGGGGCTTAAGAGCAGGCAAGGATCTGCAGCTTGTTGTCCCCTCTTGCCCTCCTCTCACCCTCTTCCCATCCATCTCTTTCTTTTGTTTCCTCCTTCAAGACCCTTTTCCTCCTTCTCTTTTTCGCTGTGTGTGTGTGAGTGTGCATTAGTAAAGGAGAGCGAGAGCAGAGGTCAGTGATGATTGATGAGGTTAGGACAGCCGCTCCGTATAGCAGTGTCACAGCAGAAACAGAGACAGAGAGGACCAGGGTTTCTCTGCAGGCCTCAGGCTGATGCTTACCCAGCCAGGGGCACACAGAGCCCAGCCACCAGGCCTCTATGAGGGGCCCTGTTTATTGCATTGATACGGTAACAGAATAGCACTCCTTTTTCCTTCATGATGCTCATGCTCACATGGTTACAGATAGACACACACACAGACACTCAACAAAAGGCCACCGCAGGGGAAGTTGATTCAGTGCATGTTAAATAGGAGCCACATTGTATCTTCCAAAGCAGTTGCAGGGGGAATTTGATACAGTGGTCTTGAGGCTGATTAGAGTTAGGAGGGTAGATTCCTTGGGATGAAATGCTGACCTATTTTCATTTCTGCTGCTCAATTTGACCTTTTCATGTCTTACTAAAACGTTTATTCTTTTGCACCAATATCATCTTTGCACCACCGTTTATTTTTTCAGTGTACTAAAACCAAATGTGATTCTAAAACATTTTTGAGACCTGAGGGAGGTATGAGGCAAGAGTTGTTGCTTGTTGATAGATGACGAAAGAGATGCAGTTGTCTCTTGTCTGTGACCAGAATTATCCATCTTCTGCCTAACCTGGACTTGCTCAGACAAGGCTCCTACCCACACACTCACTGGGCTTTCTCTCTTTTTCTGTTTATATGCAGGTGTGTATTGAGGGTCCCACTCTTTTCTAAAGATGATTTCCCAGGACTTTTCCAGGACATTTTCAGTGGTGAAAATGTATGGACAGAGATTGTGCCATACGCTCTTCTCTATGGAAGTCTGCTTTAAACTTAAACTTACACTGTCTTCTTGACTTTCTGTCACTTACTCCTGTAACTGGAGGACAAGTGCTATAAAACATATTCGTATACAGGCCTCAACTTTCATTTCTTGCCTTGTTTTCATGCTCGCTAATCTATTTTAATAAAAACTACTACAGTTACCAGCCAAAAGTAATATTTACATGTGAATGAACCTTCTAATTTGGAGTTTTGGCCACTTAAGTTATAATATCATCAAGCAGGTGCTACGTATGACTTGGGGGTGTGTTTTCAGCATTGACACAAACGAGAGTTGCCTATTCAAAATAATCTCTTTAAACACGATTGAATGTTAATATGATCATGAACATAAATTATAAATTTATCCATTTTGGGGAGCTCTGATCAACAACTTAGCAGGCGAGTTCATTCTTGGCTAAATAAAATAGATGAATGATGTTTGTTTTTTTAAATTTTCCATGTGTTTCCATGACTGGAAAATTGAATTGGTGTATATTATGTTCCACACACAAACTCTACTACTCTTGTAATATTGTATGTGTGCGTTCAGTTGTATACTTAGTATGGCAACATAAAAAGTGTAAAATTGTACATTTATTTATTAAGGTGTTGGCTGTATAGAATGCCATTACTTCCGTTACAGGTTTCAGGGTCATTCAGTGCTCTGATGCTGATACTCTCAATGCTTAATGCTGCCCACGGTGCCCAGTACTGTTCTGATCACCCCCACTCCACAAACCTTGCAGCCAAGAGCGAGAAGCTCTGGGAAATCTCTGCAAAGCCCAGGCCGCTGCACCATGGAGGGAATGCTAAACATGTCACTGCATCTTTCGTATTCGAACTTGCCCATGAACAGGCAATCTGATTGGCTGGAAGGCTCAGCAGGTATGGGGAAGTGGAGCGACGGCTTGTCAACCATGTCAATGGCAAGATGTGGTCTAATCTGCATTCTTACGAAATAGAGGTTGCTTTCAAGGAGTTTATGGAAGGAGAACAAGGAAGGGAGAGTGAGAAGTAGAGAGAAAGAGAGAGAGAAAAAGCTGGGCCATCCGCTGTGCGTACATGTCTGCATGTTGTGGGTTATGCATAGCCAGTGATCGTTTCATGACGTACAATGCTGTCTTAACTGATTCCTCTCTGTGGTGAGCAGGCTTCTCCGGCAGTCCGGCTCCCCTGTACATTTCCACTTAAACAGAGCCAGACCTACCCGAATGAAGTCTCACATCCCCATTCAGCCCCCTCACATACATACACATTCATACAGAGATACACACACACCCCCACACATGCACACACACACTTCTCCTTACAAACCAAACTAGGGGAGTGTCTGTAAAACAGTGTAGTTTATGAGATGATTGTCTCAACAAGCAAGTGGGGCAGAGACAATAAAGGATAAATTATATACTTTAAACAGACATTAAATGTCATGGTCTAGTATAAACTTGCACAAACATGAGCAATCTGTGTAAAAACACGGTCTGATGCTGTATACACGATAAGATGTGCACGGAAACAGCAAATTAAAATTTGCAACTGACTTGTTTTAATTGCCCTGAGAGTATAAGTCACTTACAGTTAAGTATGGATCTGAGAGCATTACAGTTTGTAGTTAAAGGTTTCTGCAAAATTAGTACCTTTTCCATCTTCAGGACATTACATGCATAATGGAAAACCTTGATAATAATTACCAAGAACACTGAAAAATTAAAAATTCAGCCCATCCCCAATCTTTAACACTACACTTCACTATGAAATGCAATTATTAAGAGTCTTCCATAAATATTTTTTTTTTGCATTATAATGTGGCTTTAGTTTCAATTTAAACATTTAAATACATTTTCTCATCAGAAATGAATAATATGTAGGTTGAAATACACATATTAGTCATGTTCTCAGATTTTCACTCAGTTCTGTTACTCTAACACATGCTTTCCTCTAAAAATTTGGGACATTACACAGGTCACATGATCAACAAGAAGTACCATCATATGAGTCCCCTGAAGGCCATGTGAAGATCGAAAGTAAATTCTTTGGCTTTCTTTTGTTTTAAGTCGTACTGTAAGTATGATGAAAAATGTCAATCTTAACGTTCCGTTCTTTTACCAAAGTTATTTCATAGATGATACTATGCTTTTTAAAAAATATATATTTTTGCTAAACCACTCAGAGGTGCCAAGTGTTTTCATGCTATTAGTATTGATACCAGGGGGCTACATTTCATGTATTTGTTAATGCTATGCTAAAAAGTCAGTTCTGTTATGAAAAATGCACCATCTTCCATTTAGCAACCTTTTAAAAATAAATAAAACGGCCTGATGAGATACAATGTTGAAAAAAGCATAGAGAATTAAGTTTAATTTAGAAAATTTACAACATGCAAATGGTACTGATTTGGTAGGATGGAAACACTCTTTTATAATCAGTAAAATCTTACAGCTGGTGCTTGGGTGCTAGGCCTTATTGCTACGACACTGAGGCTTTGCTGCATCCTTTAAAGTCTTGCTGCTCAAAAGAGCTTCAGTTAAACGTTTCCACAGGCACTGCCAAGGCCCTGACACTGACACCTCACTACAGCATGGATACAATCACAAAAGGACTCCAAATAGCCCAACCAACTGCCACAAAGACAGTTCCCACATTCTCAGAGGGCAACGGCAGGCGCTCATGCAAAAATTCATCAAAGCGCTGGAGGGACAGTCACTCATTCAGCTACACTCACAACTATATCAGTCATTTCCTTTAAGCCCAATTCAAGTTTATATGCTTATCACTTGCAGGTTAAACTGTAGAACCTAACAACAAGGTCATGAACTACAGTATAAAATTACTGGGAACTTCCATGTTAAGGAAAAACATCAATGGTAAAAATCGAAAAATAATCACTGTTTGTTGTTGTGTATGAATGTGAAAACTGCTTCGGTGAGATCACATGATGTTGGCAATGTCTGAATGCAACCACGTCTCTACACAGTTCCTCCTCTATGCTTGGCCTTGCTTCAAGCCGCCACTATATCCCACCAACTACACTTAAACCCCTCGAGCTTAACTCAACTGAATTGTTAACAAAGAATTGATTCTTTGAGGTGCAATAATGGCGTCAATAGCGCTCAGAGGGGCTGGTGCTTCGATTCAATAACAGAGAATGTTCCAATGAAAGCAGTTATACTGAACCACTTAATGAATTTACTGCATAAAGGCCAGAAGCAAATGATATTCTGTTAACACTTCATTTCTTGTCTTGAACAGAGTAACATGGAAATACTTTCTGTTATAGAAGAAATGACATGCAGTTCACTAAAATAGGTAAGAGGTGCTGGATGACTCTTTCACAATATAGATGATTAATCAATTAGATTATTTAAGTGGTATATCAAGCAAAAATGCCACATATCTGCTCGTTCTAGCATCATAAATGTGGATTTGCTGGTTTTCTCTGTTATACATCATGTAAAAGGACAAATATGTAGCTATTGTGCATCAAAAAATTTGTACTGCAGTCCAAATAGCAGGTTGGGGCCATAGACGGCATTTTGAATTTGTAGAATCCCTATTTAATAAACAAGGTAGAAGCAAGTGGTTTCCCCTGCCCCCTCATTTCCAGACAAGAAGAAGCTTAGGCAGGCTGCAGGTACACTGCAGGAGCAAAACACGAATGCAACATTATAAACTGGATATAACAAGTGATGACGAGTCCTACACTGTAAGCAGATCAGTTGTTTTTTTTAGCTGTCAGTTGTCTGTCAATGTAAACCTAAGGCTGTTATTCTGAAAACAAAAGGTATGTAAACATGGTGTCGATCTCGCGAGACTTCGGCATGTGTGGCCATTAGGATATATACGAAGTCTCGCGAGATCGACGCCATGTTTACATCCTACCGGCTACATGCTACAGCTGATATTTCTGCTAAAAACATGGCGTAAATGGCATCTTTTGCGGTTAATTTTTAATGTCGCGGCTCGCAGACACTTGGATTACACCACACAAGCAGGATGGAGACATTTTGTGTTCGTTTTGTGTGCTATTTTTAACGTTTTATCCGTGGTCACCATTCACTGCCATTGTACTGGATGAGGCCTGCTACCCTGTTTTCTGCTGAAACTCCAGGATTGTTTTGTGAACTGAAGATCTGCACCCATCATCACATCGGCATAATGGTGAGTACATATTGAGTTAGTTATCATGGAAAGTGTAGTATCCTTTTAACCATAATAAACATCTACTTCTTCTACTATACAAGATTAACAAGATTATAATGATTTCTTACAACTCAAACAGACACCAACTCATTCAGCATACATTTGGCATTAATTTGAACTCTAATTAACATGAAACAGACAAACTGAAACAGATATTCTGGCCTGGAGTAGATATTACAAAGGAGGACACTGCTGCTCTAGTATCATTGTCAGAGAAGCAAGTATTTATACTGAATACTACATAACAGATTTCTCTGAATTTTCCTTTCAAGTGAACAAAACAATCATGATGATGTTACTTTGGGCTTTGAGAAATTGTTGATTATAAAATACTGAAAAATTACAGATTAATTGACAATGACAACCCGGCCCATAACAA
Organism: Lutjanus campechanus; assembly: GCA_027495735.1. Taxonomy (NCBI): domain Eukaryota; kingdom Metazoa; phylum Chordata; class Actinopteri; order Lutjaniformes; family Lutjanidae; genus Lutjanus; species Lutjanus campechanus. Next base: position 11,560 of record JAJHUR010138682.1, read on the forward strand.
TTTACAGATTTGTAGACAGAATGTACACATGAAGATTTTATGTATTGTCTCATCCTATATCTGTATGTTCCTGTGTTGTACTGTACATGATGACAAAGCCATGAATTCTGACACATAATTCTTGTATGAGAAGTAGGTCAGTTATCGTCACATAACAGCTACACAGCAGTAAATAAACTGCAGTGGAAAACTAACTTATGCTGGATGACAGCATAGTGGAAATAAAGTGGCGGTGGTAGTGGCTAGAGGAAAAAAAACTGTAATTGCTCCAGTATGCAATGGTTGATTGTAATAGATGATTGTTATTATTAACAAAGGCTGGAAAACAGATCAGACACTTCCATGCATTAATTTCAATGTAAATGCTATGCTTTGCCCAGCTGCACAGGGGATCAACAGAATAATGTGAACACATCATGGAAAACAGCTAACTCTGAATGTCATCACAATTACACAAGCAACATGAAATTCAATAAAGCACAACAGAGGGAAATCATCTGAGGACAAATTTCAGTTTCACAATAAACTGCGTAAAAAATCAATATTTTAGGGACAGCATTTGAAAACACTGATACACACAAAGAACACTAGCTGAATCAACAAACAAGATCAGTTGTCACACACAGAACAACAAGGTTATGAAGGAATCAGTCTGTACAGTACAGATCAAAATCCATGTTGAGCCCAGAAGGAAACTGGAGCATCAACTTTTTCTTACTTACTTCTTACTTATTGATCTGGTGCAAGAATTTCTGCAATGCTCATCTCTAAGGCATGTTTAGTCTGAACATCACAGACCGCACTAGCATTTCAACATCAGGAGTATACGTCATGCGTCGTGTCACAACTGAGCCCACAAGTGAACATAAAGTTGCAAACGGCAACAGCAACATGAAGTATGCAACTATCAAATTAGAAACTTTTTGCAGCATTGAAATTTTGGACAATTAACAAAATGTAGCCTTTCCCTCAAAAAGGTGGGGTTGCTCACAAACTCAGGATTACTTTATATATTCCCTAAAATCTGTTAACTGTTCTGGACTAAATGGGAAACAAAACCTTTCATTTTCTGTATCTCATACTATTTACCCAATTGTCTTACTTGTAAAATTATAGATATTTGTACAGTGTGTATGGTTTTTTATGTTTTTCTTTGCTGGAACAAGTTGGTCCATATTTGTATTTGACACGTTATTACATTTCCAATTTCACAGTACAGTTATTTATGCCCTTGCACTCCGTATGTTACTCTGTGACTCCCTTACTGCTTCTCAGTGCAAATCTTGGGGAGGTAAAAGCAAATTACATTATTTTTTCGCCTGTTATCCAGCAACAGTTTGCATCTATTTATCATATTTTCATCATCTCACAGATGTTTGCTGTCTGCCTGAGATGAGAACATCTTTGCTTGGGGCAAAAACAACATTTTAGTCAAGTATTTCCAAAGACTGTGCCCAGTTTTTCAGCAACAGCACGACAAACATGACGTCTACTCTCTAAGCCTGGTTTTAAATGCTGGTTTCACTCCAGGTAAGGATGTTCTTGAAATTGTCTTTAAAATATGCCAGCTGTTGATGGATAACTGGTAAAAAATGTTTATATTACCCCCTCATGTCTATAGAGAAGTCTATGTGACCGACTTGCAGAGTAAAATACAGAGTGCCAAGTTCACAAATGGGGCCCAGTACAACGTGCAAAAATGCAATACAGTCAAAAACACCTGTTTCAAATATCACCTCTCACCATCCAGATGCTAGCTTAGCTGCCCCCTACAACATTGAAGAGGAGAGTTAGCAAAACTGATTTAGATATTTAAGAGTTAGAGTTAGAGTTTCCATGAAATGTCTAAATTATTTGGCCTACCGCCTGTATGCATACACAACAGAGGATCAACTAATGAAGATGTAAGAGGTACAAGGTTGGAATAGTTTGAATGCAGTTTTCAAGCACCCATTTTGCTCCTCTTGTGGTCTGGTGTTTCACCAGATTGGAGTCATTTCAAGCAGCTCCACCCATGTCTAGATGGGTACCACATCAAACCTTAGCTTGTGGTGTGGTTACAGTACCATGAATAGACCCTGAAGTGGCCTGCAGCATGCTGCTACATGTAAGCTGTAGTTGGCCTGTTAGGAAGAGCATATTCTAGTCTTCAATATGTTCCTCTATGGTATGATTACAGTAAGGCCTTTGTGTACTGTATGTGTGTATGAAATGAATGACACGTGTGCATGACACGGTGATTTAAACTGAGTAATGCCAGTTTTTCCCAGACTCATACACAATGCCACCCAGCTTGACCAAATATAGCTGAGGAATAAAGAGGTGCAACCCATAACTAAGAGATAAACAATGGATCAGCAGACAGAATGGCCAGCTACTCCTCTGCACTTCCTGAACAACAATACAATACTTTGGTGTATCCACACCCCTCAAGGCCCTGAGCTAACAGCAGAGAGAACCACTGCCGTTACTTCCCGTGTCGTAGCTGCTTCCTGTTAAAAAGGGTTCCGGATGATAGGAACTTCCTGTCTGAAGCGGTCAGACGCAGTGGCATGGAGGAGGCTGGGGACTTAGCAGGGTCTTATTTAAAGACTAAAGACTAAGGCTTTATATTATTGCAGTGACGGGTCTGGAGATGATTTTCTCCTCACCAACTAAATCAATAACATCACTGCCGAAATGGTAGACTAAAAAGGTTATGACTTAAACAATAATTTATATCAAAAGTTTTTTAGGTTTACTTATAAGCAAGAAGCCCTGGTGTTGTCACAAGACTTCTGATCAAACAGCTTTTTTCATGTTAGAAATTCTCTCACTTCCCTGACATTGGGCTTGAAATGGGTGTGTTTACGATTGTATGATCAATATTATTATTATTATTATTATTATTATTATTATTATTATTATTATTATTGTTATTATTACACAATGAATTCTGCAAACCAATCATAAAACAGGTACAGTACAACAAAACCTCGATGCTCCCGCTTAATCTGCCTCTTTTAGACTCATCCAAATCAACAATAGGGCACTGAAGCCATTAAATCCCTCCAGTGTCTTTTGACAAAAACATTTTACCTCGTACAACACGGAAGGTACTGATCTTCTGCTACTGCAGTCTGCAGAAAGTAATGTTATATTGGATCCAAACTAACAACTCCAAACTAAAACACTGAAGTCACACAATAACAAAAACTAAATAACCTATCAAGGCAGCATGTTCCTTGTCCCGTATTCTTTGAGATAAAATCACTTTTCTTGTCTAAGGAGTCTGATAGATTTGAAGAGATAAAGGCTTCAGTTTGTCTGAAAAGGCTGTCTGACGGCACTTATACTTTTTTTTTTTGCTTCTGCAATCTTGGGAAATGCAAAATGAGCCATTTTTTAACTAAGTTTTCTAATAGTAATGAAGATTCACTATCAGATTTTTGTGAATGCTTAATGAGACACTCAGCTTTGATATCATACCTGCATTTTTACTATTTCAAGACAAATTTTCAGAGGCTTTAATCTCAGTAATTACAGAGTTGTTAATGTGCCAAATTTTATTTTTAAGAGCATGGATGGAGCTTCATGTGGATTATTAAATCTAGTATACATAAAATATATCTTAAGGATATTAAGAAAGTATTATTTCAACATCGTCTGATTAATACACCGGGACAAGAAAAACCTAATCAGTAATTCCCCATGATTAACATATAACTCCGAAATATGGCCTGCCTTATGTCAGCCAAGTCTCTGCAACAGAGGAGGGCCCTGTCAGCATTAAGAATAAATAGGCCTCAAAGCCTGGCAAAAGAAAACAGAGAACGCCAAAAGAACCACGTAACAGAGGATCAACCAGTTGGACCAGTTCAAGAGTGAAATCCTCATTTAGAATTAGTGAGTTGTTCTGCAGGTAGGAGCCTTATTTGTTGTCAATCTTTCCTCTACCTGCTTTATTTCCAAGACAAAAGAAGGAAATTTAAAGAATATAATAGAATATAGAATAGAAAGAAGTGGTACAATGAACTAAAGTGGGACAGTGGCTTTCCCACATGGTTTCAGGTTGAGGCCATTCAATCTGCCAGCAACACAGCACAGAGCACAGTCCAGTACCACAAACGATGATCTCATCTCCTCAAAATGTGTGACCCGGGCCTGAAGACCTCCCCTATAGCTTGAGGACACACACACACAGACGGACAGAATATACACACACAAATACACACATTTTCCACCACTGTAACCTGATCAGCTTCCAGGACAAAAAAAAAGGTTGAAATAAAACCCTTTTGTCAAAGTAAAAATTCCTCCATTTTGGTACATGTATCTAAAAATAGTATTCTACGCTCCATATAATGCCTTGACTGGAACTTGTCAAGAGGGAACCACAAGAGGTCGAGTATCTGTGTGAAGAAAAACTGCAGGGGACATGATTTCAGAGGAGTTATTGCTTCCTCTGTAAAGCAACTTTTGTTTCATGTCAGCCATCTTATGAGCATACTCCAAAAGCTGGCGGGTGTTGTCAAAACAGAATCTTTTCACATAAACTAACAAGGAGGGTCTCTAGGCACATAAGAGTGTGGAAAAATGTTAAAAGCAACTGCCTCTATTTAAGCTTTAATGTGCCTGAGTAAAATGTAAATTTAGATGGCTGCCAGGGGGAAATGTACAGCTGTCCAATAGTCAGGATAATTGACTGACTGGTCACAAGTGGAATCCAACTTCCACTTCCTCCACTGACCAGGCCAGTAAAGACTGAACCCGTCTCTGTGTTTGTCCCTGCAACCACAGCTCTCGACTGGGCTAACACATGCGCGGACACATTGCATTCTGGGAGTGAACAGCAGAGTGGCAGCATGTCTGCCAAAGGGACCAGAACTTTGCTGATGGAGGGGAAAATCTCTCCACCCCCCCTCACCCTCCCTTCCTTCAATCAGCCGTCCGGAACCAAAGACTCTGACAGACTGACACACATCAAGGGACCAACGCTGCACTTATTCAAATGCATCTGAAAGCAGCAGCAGCAGTTCTGTGAGTGAAGGCTCCAGTACTGAGTCAGAGGGTCTAGAGACGACAGGGACGTGACTGATGATGGATGGATACACCGAGCCTGCAAGTTGTAGTGGCAGCTCACTTTATATTCTTACCATGAAGGCTTGAGCCAATAGCTTGTGGCCAATTCTTTCTGTTAATTTTGTTCTATTCGACAGTATTGCATGTTCCAATGAACGTACTTTCACAGATCAGGGGTTTTTCGCTTTTCAGCTCCGTTTTGTACTTTGAATAAACCACATTCCACATGCAGCTTTTCTGACTAAAGGTCTATTTTTAGCCACACTACTGCGAAATAAAACAGAAAAATATGTCAAGGAGATTTACTTCCAGATCAGGACTGAGAATAATTAGTTCCCCACACCAAGGAGGGCTATTAAACTGAAACTGAAGTACTGGGATTTCTGCTTTTTGTTACATGGTATTCAAATGATTGTGCAGAGATAGGGGGTTCCCTGTCTGATATTTACCCTGCAGCCTCAGGCAGAACTTCATTTTATCTTTTTCCATCGCCAGTGCTTCCATACATCTCAAATCACAAACATACATCCAGATTACATCTCTAACAGGAAGCACTCTCTTCTTAATAAAATGACCTGAGGTCACAGACTTTTATGCCACCCAGTAAACCACACACACCAAGCATACACTTAACATTATTGTTAATTCACGTCCTATCAACTCAACAGTAATTTTAAGTTAACTTTGCCTCCAATCTTGGAGATCACATTGTACTGCTTCCTAACAAACAGCGAATGAACAAACTCTTGTTTCTGTGTAGTTGGGGGACACTTTATTTACCTATAACATCAAACAGCTACCCATTTTCCTTCCTCAAACCTCAAGTTTTTTTTTAGGATATTCCTATAAAAAGTGGGCTGTAGATCATATAAAAGGTGCTGCTTCGCAACCTGCTTCTCAAATGTGCATGAAAATGTGCAAAAATAAGAGCCAGCACGAGGAGTTTTTCCAAACAGGCAACATTTGTCTCGGCCTGTTCAATGTTGCACAGAGCAGGTTAAGATGTATACGTTGAAAAAGACTGAAACAATCTGATGTTCGCACACTCTGTCATTCGGATCACTTCCAGTTAGGGAGTGGTGCTACGCTGCATAGCTAAGGCACTATGGCTCTTTTTTTTTTTTAATACTCAACCTGCCTTGGAAGAGCTGCCAAAAATGAAAGTGACTGATGTACACAAAGTGTGTCGAGCTGTATAAGTTATGAAAATCAGGCTAACACTGCTGCAGCTGCTGCAGTTGCTAACGATTACCTGAGACAGAAGTGATTATCAAATTAGCAAAAAACATTATATAGAAAAATGAACAATAAACACTATTAAAGTTATTTTTTTGGCCATTTTGTGCCTTTATTCGATAGTGCAGCTGAAGAGTGGACAGGAAATTGGGCAGAGAGAGAGGGGATGACACGCAGCAAAGGGCCGAAGGCGGGAGTCGAACCAGCGGCCGCTGCAGAGGACTAACAGCCTCAGTACATGGGGCGGATGCTCTACCAACTGAGCTAAACCTCCGCCCCGACAATAAACACTATTAACAAAATGTACAAGGCTTACTGTGAAAACTAACTTAAGGATGAATAAGCACTGTAAGATGATCACTGAGTTTGAAGGCGAAGGCAAAGTTAATGTTACTGGAGCTATTTTGATTACATCTTTATCTTTAACTGCCAGCACATGCATAGTATCAAAGATACCACTATCCATCAGAAAAGGACAGTGTAGAGTTGACAGGAAGTAAACAGATGTGCGGTTCAAAAAACAGATATATGTCATATTACATCTACTACATGTAGATAATAGTCCACAGTTTTGAAAATATACATTATAAGCTGAATAAACTTCACATGATGGAGGCCTACATTGTAAAGTGCAATGTGAGACGAGACTCACAACAATCCACACAACAGAGTATCAGAGTGGGAGTTGGGAGTGTTGTGAATCGCTTCACAATAATAAGCCTGCTTGAGGTCTGACCAGAGGTAAATTCTTCCATATGTGAAAGTGGAGGAGACCCCGTTTCTCATTACAGGGATGAAAAATAAACAAAATGAAGTCAAATCTGTTCTTTGCCATGTAACTCAAGCAAAAACAATACTGTTAGATAACTCACCTTTCATGATGCAACCTTTTCTTTTGTTAAACAACATAAAAGCTAACAGATGTCAGCTTGTCTACATGTATTTGTATGTGCCTGTTTTGTCACCAAACAGAAAGCTGTAGTTTAGAATGAGCCCTGGCTATTTAACTGTCTGCAGCATAAAGATACCCTGAGCGGCCTTACAGAAAGAAGCCTTCACTCATTGGTAACACCCCATACAGTGTCTGTTTCTACATGCAGAGCACACAAGTTATTTTTTAGTTGACTGAAAAACACACATTCACGTTCTATTACACTCTGAAAACATACATTTTGAATGTGAAAGCATGAGTGAGGAAAGATGTGTATTGTGGTGATGTGTTTCGTCTGATTACAACTGCCTTTTCCTGTACATTAGCGAGGCTGCTGTTCACTCAAGCTAATCAGACAACTGAGCGAGGGAGACACTGTCTATTGAGAGTCTATGTGACTCAGTTAAACAGACTGTTGATCAGTATATCTGTCCAGGGTCAGGCCTGAACACGGTGTGCACCATTATAATCAAAAAGCTGCCCTTGCGCAAACATTCAGCACCACAGTGATATGAAAAATTCTATCTATCTATGGAAAAAATATTTATTGTTTTTTCATGATTTATTGATATTCTCCCTCTAGCAATTAAAATCAGCCACTTATATGAAGCTTTCTATATCAGATCGGCTCTAGTTTCAGTTCATTCTGTCCTGTCAGCGGTTGCACAGAGCAAGTCAGTACAAGCGTATAATTTCTCAGAGAGCAGAAAGCAGGAAGAACAGCACAGTCACCTGATCGAAACGGCAACAATAAAACCCCGACAACAGCTCCAAATGAAATTCATGTTATTCATGTTCTTATAGTCAAAAACACATCCCATGATGTTACACAATCAAAAAATCAAGATTAGCACTATATTTTGCAACATAATCAGAAAGATCAGTTTGCTCAAAAGTAGATAGAAACAGAAGACCAACAAACAGCACCATCTTGTCCAGATTCTCACAGTATTTTCACAGGCAAGGGGCCCAATGTAGGGTTAATAAAGCAACTTCCCATCCTCTTTCTCATTTCTTCTTTCTGGGTAGTCAGTAGTCTTTATGTTTTAATTTTTTCACACTGGACACACACTACCATATGCCCCCATTTGGCTCAGCCCACGCATTAAAGTCCAATGGAGTCACAGCCTGAAAATACATTTGCTCAGTGCTGCATGAGAGCTGATACTTTCATGGGATGTTTTATCATTCATAGGCAGTGAACTAGAAATAATCATTGTCCCACAAAATAATGTCAAAATGTAACTCTGTGTATTTTGCATCCTCTGTCTGTGTGTGTGTGTGATTGCTTTTGCATGCCATAGCAACATGATGAGTCACTTTAGAGGAAGAACCGTCATTGTTGTACATGACTTAATCAAAAGAGCAATGCATTTCACACCTAACTGAAGCTGGTGCAGAAGGGCAATGTGTGTCTATAAACAGACGGTTTGCGATAAGAAATGATTTCCATGTGACTGATGAGAGAGACAGACAAGAAGAAAAGTTTTGATAACACAATTCACAGTAACACGTTATAATAACCATCATTAATAAATAGTAAATCGATAGTTAATTAAACTTAAGTTTATGATTATTCCACTGTTAACAAACAATTAAATGATAATTAATTATGTTTACTCATTATTAATGCTGTAATTTATGTTATTTTATTAGTTTGTGTAATATAAAATTATTTGTTTATAAATTATATCATAGCTAATAAGAGACGTCAACTGTCTATTGTTGCACACATAACTTTTATATACTATTTATATACTATTTTAAGTATATAGCTGCAACAATTAATCAATTATTAAATAAATTGTCAACTATTTTGATAATCGATGAATCAGTTTGGGTCATATTTCTGTGTTTAAAAAAAAGGTCAAAATTCTAATTTCAGCTTCTTAAAGAGGACATATTATGCTCATTTTCGGGCCTTTGTACTGAGTCTTGGACTCCTGTAGAGCAGCTACATGCGATTACCCGCACACAAAGCGTTGTAGATCTTCAGGTCGGTGTGTCTCTCTCTGCCTGTTTTCTCCTCCTGGGAAAAACACTCTGATTTATTAACTCCACCCCCCAGCCCATTCCCGAGGACTTCCGAATCGCTGCCGAGCGGTGCCGAACCCCGCCTCCTTATGCCGTGCAGGAGCCGAGCTGCCTAGGCGCTGCAGGAGTGAACAGCAAACTTTACCACTCTTTACTCTTTTGAAAATGACAAGTTTTGAAATACAGCCGTATGTGTTGGATCCCGAATCTGATCCGAAATTACAGACTGGACAGCCTGAAGTTTCTCCAGAACAGAGGTTACTTCATGACGTCTCTGAATGGTAGGAGCAGCTTGTTATTGTCATAACCTGTTTTATCTCTGCGGTGTATGTGTTTCGTTTTCGGCTAATCCAGCTTCGTACTGGCTCATGTTGACAAACAGTCCGTGTGAAATGCCGTAGACAGACAAACACAGAGGTGTTTTTATTTTGCTGGCCGTGAAAAAGCAACTATATCCACTTCTGCCGGTTGCTAACGTGCTAACACTGTGAAATCGTTGTAGAGAGCAGCAGCGCACAGCGATACAACTCCCGAAGCAGAGCGGGGGAGAGGGCAGGCTCAGAGCATTATGCCGGAACATTTCCATATTAGTAAATCAGGCACGGATTCATGTCAATGCGACCTCCTGTTATAAAAAACTCGGCAAAACAGAGAGTTCAGAGCCGTCCAAAACAGCTGCAGGGCTCACTTCCAAATGCATGAACCTCGTTTATTTGACGCGGTGACATCGTTTAACACGAGTATGCAACATTGTAACAACATTTATCGGTCAGAAAAGAGGAAAAAGCATAATAGGT
>JAJHUR010138683.1:0-16988 GCA_027495735.1 Lutjanus campechanus
TACAGCTGATATTTCCAAAATGTGACAACTCATAACCTACATGAATAGATAGCAGGAGGAGGAAAAATATGGATTTTTGTTTTGGGGCTGAATGGTCCATTAAGGGGACGGAGTTGACAGGATATAAAGCTGAGTAAAACTAATAAAACCGTGTACAAACTGGAAATAAGTAGATTCACTTTTCAATGCAGCTCTAATTATTACTGGTTCCCATAACTTTGCATGTGATTATGCTGCATCTGCTATTTGTACAGAGATACAAACAGTGTATCAATCAGTCACATCTGTTTGTCCCTGAACTGTTCTGTACTGCATCCAAGCCAGGCTGAGGCTGAGGCCAGCTGCTGCTGGTAAGTGATAAATGTGCAGGTACCGTCAGTGGAAACAGCAGGAGGCCGGGAGGTAGTAATTACCTGAACTTAACAACAATATACACTGGCGCTGGTTCACACTCTGTAAAATATCCTAATATTTACTCCATTATTTCCATCGTTTTCTTTTGGAAATTACGACCCTCATCTCTCCGCCTGAAACTGCTGACCTCCAGAGAGGGGCCACGTTACTCCCGCGGCGGCTGCATCTCTACCTTTGATTCCAAACATCACCTCTGCGCGACCCTGACCTCTGACCTCGGGTAGTAAATTCCCAGCTCGCTCAGGTACCTCGGCGCCACGCTCCCGTGGGACCCGAGCAGCGCCTTTAATTGCTTATCCTCGTCTCTGTGGCAGTGCAATTGGTGCGTCGTATAAATTTGTGGGCCTGACGTGGGGCTTGGAGGAGGACCGGTGCCAAGGAATATAAGTGAGTCTCTGTGGCCTCCTTGTGTGTCTTGGACAAGAATACAGTCATGAAGAATAGACGTAGTTGGGTTCAAGGCTCTGTGAACTGGGGCAGTCTGAATATGAATATTTTGGGGCTAACTATGCTATAAAAAGACTACTTTGGCTGGTTTTGTTTTAGTTTCATTATTGTTCTGATAGTTGGTCAAGTGTGACAACAAAAGATTTACACAAGCTTCAACTTGTGCTGCACTTATAGCTCTTCATTGTTCAACCAGGGGGAGTATATAAGGCCTGAAGTCGAGGACAGACTTAAATAAGTTACTGCTTTTTTTTGTTGTTGTTCAGTTTGCATGACAGCTAAGCCCAAAAATTTATACTTGATGGCTACTTAGATTGATCATAGACACAGTTATAATACCAGACAGGTTACACAAGGTCACATTAGGTGTTTTCTTACCAAACAGTTCTGGGGAGTCTCTGAAGAGTAACTTCATAATTGGGAGTTCCCCCGAGAACTACACACCTTCAGGGACTTTTTTTTTGTTTGCATAGGCACCACCAATAGGAATCTTAAAGTGACGTATGTAAGCCACTCGGCAGCTGGTAGAGCAGCATCACTTCTGTGTGACATACGACACAGCCACTACTAAGACAACAACTAAACAAGATGTAGAGCGCATTAGTCGGAGCTGTGTGTGGTGGGTTTTATGATTATAATGGTGCTTGAAAGGATACGTGCGAATTTAGATTATGCAGTTGAAAGAGCAAGAAGACAGAGCGAAAAGGCAGTTGGCAGCACTTCATATTGGGCGGAGAGAAGAAGACAGCACTGCAGACGGGTAATTCAATTTAACGTTAGGTTATTGTATTGTTACTACACCAGTAACCATTTTCTTTGTATGTTGTTCAGTGTACAAGGAGCCTCTTACATTCTGCAGAGGTTTACACTGGAGGACTGCAGCTCCCAGCGGTGCCGCTGGCGACGGCCTCTAAAGGCCGACTGCTGAATCTTCCATGCTTGCATTACCAGCACAGAGTCTGTGACCGAGGACACCGTCCAGTGCACACCACCTGCTTATTTTTCTTCTCAGATCTCCTTTGCTTGTTGTGTTTTTTATTTTCTTATCGTCCTGTTTCAGTTTCTTGATCTTCTCTCTGCATCACTTTGCTGTGTGGTGAATTTCTAATGTAGCAAGTTGACAGGAAATGTTGTCAAAGATGTTTAAATCACGCTTCGACGAGTCAAAATCGTGGTGTATTTCCTCTGTCGCATACACACTTAATAACGTCTGGACTTGACGGTTTGTTAAATAATTGTGAGCTGTTACAAGCTGTTTTATACACTGCTAAGTTCAAGCTAACATTTATACAGGGTTTTAAAAATGGCAGTCAAATGGTGCTGCATTGGCTTGTGTGTTGGCCAATCAACATACACTCATGTCTGGACCAATCACTGTGCACTTATATCACTCAAAGTATCTCTCGTGATGGGAGAGCAACTACTCTGAAGTAGGAGCAAAAAAAGTCCCTCAAAACTGCATTCTGACAACTACAGTCCTTCATAGTTCCCGCGGTGTGGAAACAATTAAAAAAGGGGGTGGAGGGGCTTCCAGTAGTTCTTAGAACCATGGTATAGTTCATCTGGTCTGAAAACACCTGTTCTAGATGCACTACCAAGAACCTGTACTCTGCTGAGAACTGTTATATACAGAGCTATCACCCAGTGGACGAGGTTACCATGCTCCCGAACAAACATCAACTTGCAAAGTTTCGAAAACAACAAAAAACATTTATTCTTTTGAAATAAGTAAAGAAATAGTTTTGATTAAAATGCCTGGTGTGTGAATGCATGTCCAGGTTGTGTTCATTGCTAATTGATCTGTGGATTCTCTTGACGAATCAGTTGATTGCTTTGTTCATAAAATGTCAGAGGATGGTGAGAAATGTTGATCAGTGTCTTTGGATGTCTTATTTTGCCCCTGGCCAAAGGACGTCTGGTTTACTGGCAGAGAGGAGTCGGGAAAACAGAAAGAGTTTGTATTTGAGAATTTTGAGGGATTTTTTTCTTAGAAAGTGACTCAGACTGATTGACTGATCAAAATAGTTGTCAATTAATTTAGTAGTTAATTGATAATCAATTGATCGGTTAATTGCTACAGCTTCGGTGTTCATTGTTGTCAGTCTTCCCAGGGATCCTGTTTTGTTTGCCATTTCTGTTCCACTTTCTACAAAGTGAAAAGTCACCAGTGAAAAGGTTGTTCTATTTTTTAATTATTATTAATATTTAAAAGTATTATTATATATTCTTTCAGTTTGTTTGTTTTATTGCTTTCAATTAAATTATTATTACTGTTGTTGGTATATTTCCCATAACTTGGCTGGGCATCTTTTCTTTTTTTTTTGGCTATGCAACTTGTGAATATAATAAGACTAGGTGGTCCGTTATCTCATGATATTGTATGGGGTGATCTCGTGGGGTGCCTAGAGGGGATTGGGGTGGTGGTAGGGGGTGTAATGTATGGTTTTTGGCTTTGTTACGTTTTGTATGTGGACCTCAGGATGAATAGTTGCTACACTGGTAGCAGCTAATGGGGATCTTTTCACAATAAACACTACTTTGGAGTCACACATGGCTCCATGACGTGTGTTCTGATGCATTACTATCTTTGCCTTCAGTGTGGTTAAATTAAAGGGCAAGTTATGATGCCATTAACAAAGGGCAACCACTCAAACTTCATTAAAGACATCATTTCAGGCTGTAGCCCCATGAAATCTGCCAGGTTTTAATATAATTTTAAGCTGATCATTAAAGTAAAAACACTGTGCAGTTCACGTTCCACGTGCCAAGTCACAGTGAGCCGACACTGCTTGTGATTAGCAGTTCATTTCAGTCTGCAAACAAATAAATGCAGAGTCAGGATCTCGACTTCCTCTGTCCAAGTTTGTCTCTGAAATGCATGTCCTTGATAGTCCCGGTCCAAGCCCCAGACCGCACGCTCTTATCCTGGGAGCCCTGTTTTTCGGCAAGCTGTCCAATCACGGCAGCAGCTCCGGGGTCCTTCGGTCGGCGCGGCAGAGCCAAGGCCCTTATTCGCCGTCCATTCGCTCCTGTTCTGCCTCTCTGTCGCCAAACCCCTGGAGCCGACCTTCGCAGCCAGGCTGTCCCGTAAAAATAAAAACTACAAGTGGAAAACAAGAGCAGTGAAATGGCGACAACTCTGTGTTTTTAAAGTTAGTTCTTATAAAAGACAAACTCACCCCCTCCTCCTCTGTTTCTTCTCACAGACAGGGAGGCTTAGAGACTTCACATTTTCAGCGCTGGATGAGACATTTTCAGGTTTTCACGGTTGTTCGTGCTACAGCCCGAGGCTGTCTTTTTCCACATTCAGCGGAGGTTTGGTTCCATCTTGGAAGGGGCAACGGTGCTTCTTTTTCAGGCATATTATCCTAATCGCTGCCAATGTGCCACAGGCTAAGAGGGCAGCACGATGATTTATACTCGGCTTAAGTGATTTAAAACTTCTTTAAAATATTTTACTGCTCTGCCTCTCCTATAGGATATAACTACACACTCATGGAAATAAGGGTTCCGAAAAGGTTCCCCCTCAAGGGCTGAGGTTCTACCAGGAACCATTTGCTTCTGAAAAGTCCTTTTTGAAAAATTGTTCTTTTTAAGACTAGTGATTCAATTAAGAACCCTTTTCATCCAAAGAACCATTTTTGGAAGAAAGAGCTCTTGATGGACTTTTTGAAGGCATGGGCAGAGATGTTATCCGAATGTAAACATCTCATCTGTAGAACGCATTGTGGTTCTTCTTAGAACTCTCACGAAGACAAGATGGTTATAGGTGAAACCCTTAATTATATTTTTAGATCCCCCTGGGTGGGTTCTAGATGAAACCTGTGGCATGTAAAGGATTGTCAGCAGAACCCCCTGGGTGGGTAGAATCCCCAAGGTGGGTTCTAGAAGAAACCCATGGCATACAAAGAGTTCTCAGTAGAGCCCCCGAAGTGGGTTCTAGATGAAACCCTTGGAATATAAAAGTATAGTATAAAAGTATAAAAATAATATATAAAGGCTCTCGGTTGAACACCCAGGGTGGGTTCTAGTTGAATCCCTTGGCATAAAAAGGCTCTTGGTAGAACCCCCTGGATGGGTTCTACATGAAATCCTTGGAATATAAGAAGGTTCTTGAAAATACTCCCACACCACAGAAGGGTTCTCTGAAGAACCTCTCAGAGGGGATTCTGAGTGCAACCTTTGACAGATGGTTCTAGTTGTTCTTGGTAGAACCCTCTGAAAGGGTTCCAAGTACCAGGAACCAAAAGGATTCTCTTCTGGGATTGGAATGGTTGTAGTCAGCACTTTTATTTCTAAGAGTGCATGTATGGGAGGAGACGGGTGTGAGCTGCAGGCGCAGCTTGCTGTTCCTACACCGGGATATGCATCATTTATTTGTACTTTAGGTGAGCAATTATGAGAAATGGAGGTGGAATCAAATTGAATGATTTAGGATAAGGTAATTCAGAAATTGCAGATATGGGAATTGCTCTTTCCGGGGTTTTCAAGGTAGTTTCGAAGCGCGAGACGTTTTCTTGGCTCCTGGATGAAGAAATGAAAAGTGTCAGGAGGCGGGGGGCTGGGAGGAGGGGGTCTGGATCTGCTAAGCTGACATTGATGAAGTCTTTCAAGAAGTCATAACCACGCATGGAAAGTCTTGCCCACTCTAGCATGCTACCACACACACACACACACACACACGCATGCACCCACGCAAACACGCTCCTTGGAGCTTACGCCGTGTTAGTTTTGGGTTATTTTTAGTTGGTGGCTGCAATTCACATTTCCACACATCTGCATCTGTGCCCATGTTGTTCTTTAAGATGCTGTGAAATGATACATCACTCCCGGGAGGCAATGATGTGTGGAGCCGCCGCCAGCAGCTTAACACGAGAGGTACCCGGCGATAAAGCCATAAAACTCAAAAAGCTATTTGTGATTATTTGAAAACTTTATCATCACTGCTTGGCTTCAGCTGCTTGGTAGATACGACACGCGGAAAGCTCTCAATCACTGCAGGCCTTGATCCCATTATAATGTGGAAACAAAAATAAATGTGTGACAACATAATTCAAGCATCAATATACAACTGCATTATGGTCAAGGACATAAAAATGCCAAATCCTGACACATGCTTACACGAAATCCAATTTGATGTGTACTGGGGCTCATATGGACAGAACAAGGCTTTGGTGATCTTCACTGCTGTGGTCTGCCACCATAGTGGAAATATTTGTATGAATTCAAATCAAATATGTCAACATCACGATATCTACAAACCTCCTCAGCACTGGTGGGGGGGGTGGGGGGTTACAGGGAGTGATTGCTTCCCCCTGTGGTGCAAATTTTGCAAAAGTACTCTTTTGGTTGGCCCCTAAGGTGGATAAAAGATAAAACATGATGATGTGCCCTCTAGGGTGCCCTTCCAGAGGACAAAATGTGGTTAAGTGCCTTATAAGGTAATCTTCCAGGAGATAAAACATGATAAACCGCCCTCTATAATGCCCATCCAGTGAACAAAATGTGGTAAAGTGCCTTATAAGGTAATCTTCCAATGGACAAAATGTGTCAAAATTCCCTATAAGGTGCCCTTCCAGTGGTTAAAATATAGTGAAGTGCCTTAGAAGGTAAGCCTACAGTGGACAAAACGTGATAAAGGGCCCTCTATGGTGCCGTTCCAGTGGACAAAATGTGGTAAAGTGCCTCATAAGGTGTCCTTCCAATGGTCAAAATGTGGTGAAGTGCCCTCCATGGTGTCCTACCTGTCGACAAAATGTGGTAGAGTGCTTTATAGGGTGCCCTTCCAGTGGTCTGAATATAGTGAGGTGCCTTATAAGGTAACCTTCCAGTAGACAAAACATGCTGTGGTACAGAGCCTTGTCCAGTTGACAAAACTTAATAGAGGGCCCTCTACGGTGCTGTTTCAGTGGACAAACTGCCTTATAAGATAACCTTCCAGTGGACAGTGTGGTTAGGTGGAGGATACAAGATAAAGTACTTTTTATGGTGCCCTTCCAGTGGACAAAATGTGATAAAGTGCATCAAAACTTTCAGTGTGCTGGTGACCCACCACATACAGCTGGTGCCCTTATTTATTTATTTATTTATTTTTTGCCCCTGCCCCTCAGACAGTCTGAGTCCACCACTGCACCTCATGTTAGTTATATGTTGATGAAAACCTGGGGGGAAAAGGATAAGAAATTCATGTTGATGTATAGTTTTCACTTTTTTACTCAAGAAAGAGAATGAATCTTTTAATCACTAACACCAGTAGAGTGGAACTTTCATTATACTGTATGTTGGAGCCTTTGCCAGGTTGGCACCAGGCTGACACTAGATGGCAGCAGCACACACTGGTATCTCCTCCTCCAGCTGCATGAAAACTGAGCTCCAACACTCAATAGGTGTTTGCAGAAAGAAGGTAAAACGCCATAAAAGTTGCACCTCATTTCTATTTGAGAGCAAAGAAGGAAAAATACTACAGCTTGGCCACTAGGGTGTGAGAAACCGGTCTGACTTTGTCACCTGTTGGCCCAGACCCTGCCTGTCATCGCACTGGACTGTTTTCGCTGAACACATTTGAGTCACATCCTGGACAAAAACAAAAGGAGTGAGCTCTAGGAATCCAGTCAAAGGAAGGAAGGAAGGAAAGAGAGGAGGAACGGGGGCTTTGCTTCCATCTTTTACACACTGGAGAGATGTTTGGAGTGGAAACACCCAGGAGAGATAAGGTGGGACGTCACGTCTGGCTTTCATCATGGCTCTGCCTACTGCGGGTTGCTGCCAAGCCTTAAAGAATCCCTCCAATTCTGCTAAACTCCCTGTTCAAACAACACTGCAGCAGAGTGCGTTTTGAATAGAAATTTAAAGGAGCAATATGGAGGAAATGACTCAGTCCAAATAGCAAGTTGGAGCTCATAGACAGTATATTAAATAGATTGAAATCCTATTTAATTTCCCCCTGCCCCCTTCTCCCCAGGCTTAAGAAAGCTCAGCCAGGTTGCAGCAACACTGCAGGAGTGTAAGACATATGCAACATTGTAATCTGACAAAAACAAGCAACAAGGAGTCCCACACTGTAAGTTGATCAGCTGTTCATAACTGTCACTTGTCTGTCAATGTAACATGAAGTCGATTATCATGAAAACAAAAGCCCACTGCTCTGAAAATACACACTCTGGAGCTGGACTTCAGTGACTGCCTACCAAACTTCATTAAAATATTGTTCAATTGAACAGTTAGAACCATCTACTCCTTCTAAAAGATTATTAGTGATTTGGTTCAACTCATAAACAGACACTTACTCATTCAGCGAACATTCTGCATTAAATTGATTTAATAAACATGAAACGGGCGAACAAAAAAACAAGTTACAGACAATAGAAATTGCAAAGCAGAACAACACGGCTGCTGCATTGTTATCAGAGAGGTGAGTGTTTCAATTTAGCATGTTTCCTTAATCTCTGATAAGGTAATTTCATGATTTATTACAGTAAATATATTATACATTGCTTATTATAGGTTGCTCACTGAAAATTGTGGTTAGTAAAAGTCACATTTTAGTGTTTTGGTTTGGTTGAGATTTAGTCATTGGAACTCTTTTCATTTTAGTCATCACAAATTTCTCAGATACTTTCATGGTAACAGATTTTCATGAAGGACATTTCTGCAGGTTGCAATCCACTGAGTAGTAAGCATAGAAAAAGTGGAGGCCACCGGGCTTACTTCAGGCACACTTTCACTGAGCCAAGGATAGAGTTAAAAAGCCTTTATTAATCAGGGCATATCAAGGTTATAAATCACAAAAGGACGCCAATTGGTTGGCCGGAAAGAATAGTGCTTATTACTGTTTTTTTTAAACTTTCATTTATTCAAGGAGAGTTCACTGAGAATGATGCTGTCTTTTGTTGAAACGCCCTGATCACATTAACATAGTCACACTCATTCACACCTGGAAGTTGCCCAGAACAACCAAAGTTGTCGAGCAGCCCCACTGGAGCACCTAGGGTTAAAGGGATAGTTCACCCAAAAATGAAAATTCAGTCATTATCTACTCACCATCATGCCAACTGAAGGTATGGTTTAATTTTTTAGTCCGTAAATCACTGCTGGAGTGTTATACGAAAATAATGGAAGTGAATGGTGACCAATTTTTAAATGGAAATAAACAACAACAAAAAAAACATGCCTCCATACTGCTCATCTGGTGTAGTCCAAGTCTCCCACAGTCCCAACATGCCAAGCTGACTAAAAGAAAGTTATTTACACCATGTTTTTAGCCTGAACCTTCACTGTAGATCTTTAGCTTGGAGCCACGTTCATGTGCACATGCACACTGTCTGAACTGGGTGTGTGTGTTCTGACGGTGTGCAAACGGCATGTCGGGACTTTAGGAGACTTGGATTATACTGGATGAGCAGTATGGAGACATTTTATTTTTGTTTTTGTTTTGTTTTTTTTGTTTTTTTCTGTTGCTTTTAAACGTGAAAACTCACCATTCACTTCCATTGTTTGGGAGATTCTGCAACACTGTTTTCCTGTGAAACACCAGCAGTGTTTTGTGGACTAACAAAATAAACCCAACCTTCAATCTGCATGACAGGGAGTAGTTGACTGAATTTTCATTTTTGGGTGAACTATCCCTTTAAGGGCTGTGCCCAAGGGCACATCAGAGGTGGCAATGAGGGAAGGGTTGCCTTACACTTTCCTCACACAGATTAATCCTGCCGGTGGGGGGACTGAACCGGTGACCTTCCAGTCCCAGTGACATTTCTCTCTCTCTCTCTTTTTTTTTTTTCCTCAGCTGGCAATATATACATTTTATTCTAACATACTTTTTGAATTGGTACATAGTAAATTCAGTAGGATTTTCCTCTAGTACAATTTTATCAATTTTTGATCAGAATTACAGGAAAATCACAATATCACCACCCCCCACCCCACCCCAACATAAAAAACGATCACCCCACCCCGAACAGTCCTTGGCTCCATGGTTAAAATGAAAATCATAGCAATAATAAATCAAACTAAGTACAGGCAGCCTCAAAACAGGCTCAAAACATCTTAAACATCAATAGGTCTCTCTCTGAAATAATGTAAGACTTTAAGACAATCACCACTAATAAGCCACACCAACCAAACTCCATGGGTGAAATCAGTAATTTTACCTTGCAGAACATGGAACCCTCATGTTCTGGTCTACCACTGGCTCAATCTGTTAGTTAGCTTGTATAATTGTGTGACTTCAGTGCTTAAAAAGGTTAGTTCAGATTCACTAAAGTCACACTATTACACAAACTAACAAACAGATTGAGGAAGGAGTAGACTGCCAACTCCTGTGTTCTGTGAGGTAAAATGACTGATTTCGCCTATGGAGTTTGGTTGATTTGGAGAGAACGATATATGGCTTAAATAACGGTGGTTTTCCCATTGGAAAAAAGACTGTGACTGCAAAGACAAGTGGTGAATTCTTTTAAAATATACCTTACACGTCAACTGATACAGATTTTTTTAGGTGAAACTTTTTTCAGTGGCTAAAATATGTTTTGTTGCTGACCCTGCCCGTGGCATTTCATTGTTTAGCTTCTGTGCTAATGTTCCTTTCTGCTTCTCCAAACCAGGATGTGACTATTGATACGTACCTCAGACAACCCCCACTTCATATAATCTGAACTATCCCTTTAAAGAAGCCATAATGAATTTACATGCGGTCTAACTGATGCATTGCAAGCAGGGAGAATAAACATAATGAAATGAGCTTGTTTACCACAACACTAAAAGTAAAAGAAAACACATTCTGATGTAAAATGAGAGTATTTACACTTCTAAAGTTTTCTGAAAAGATGGAGAGTCACACATGTTTGTTTACCTCAAGGGGAGGGCTGAGATTTATATCCGAATCTTCAAGCTGATTCCCCCGAGGCACAATTCATCCTGACCACTTTTTATGGCTTTCAATAAAACACGCTTTAAAAGATGTTCCTTCCCTTTGTCTGCAGCTCTGATTTGATCACCAGAGCTCCCCTCGACCGAGGGCCTTGGCCTGGTTTCTCCTTCAAATATGATCACATCCTTCTCTGCGTTCCTCCCTCCACTTCCCCTGCGATTGGATTTGTTTTCTTAAATAACCACTTAATTCAAATACCCATAATTTTTTTGCGAGGCCACATAAATAACATGCCCAAGTTAAGCCACAAATAAGATATCTGTCAGTCTGCCAGTGCAGCCCTGAGCGGCGGCTGAGAGTCGTCACGCTGAGGAGTAAAGATCTTTTACTGCTGCGTCATGGTCGTGGCATCAAACACGCTCTAATTTATGGTTGCACATCCTAAAGCGGCCCTCCCTCGTTGTGTTTTGTTTTTAAACTGGAGTAAACTGAGAAGCGGGTGCTTCGCTTCACACGGGGTCGGGGCCATATTTCAGGCTATAGTTGACCTTTGAACCCTGAGAGCTGGTCTGACCCCGGAGATTAAGCTGAATGTTTGAGGCGAGTGCCACATGGGCCGCGAGAAGGGACTGTTGAAGGGTCCGTCCATTAATCACAGGCTCAGCTCTGACACAGTTGACCTCCAGAGTCAAATTTCCAGCCCACTGAATCAAAGTTGGTAAAACGTCACATAAAGACAAATGGTTCAGATGACTAGAGACTAAATAAGGACATAAATGTGTCTTGTTTGTTTAAATGAAGCATTGATGATTTGTTGCCTTCAGTGAAATCAAACTCACTGGCAGCGATCTGACAACGTTTGTCTTGCAATGTTCCAAGTTTGACTACATTTATATTTAATAAGTGACAGAGAAGCAGACGGTCATTTGTTTTTGCCTTGTCACAAACCCTGTCAAAGAGTCTATTATATTAACTCTTTCCCCATCACTGACGAGATATCTCATCACTTAAGACACAACACTCCCCCGCCGTTGATGACATGTTCCGTCAATTGCTGTTTTCACTGCCATTTGGTAGTGGATGATGTGACAGATCATCCAACAGAAATCTGTCACTCAAAAAGGAAGAGAACCGCTGGAATTCATCAGAAGAAGAAGATTATGTTGTGTAAAATGAAAACATCGGTGTTCAGCTGCAGATCCTCGTGACAGAAAGAACCACGACCTGGGGACAGAACCCGGGCACAGAGCGGGGCGATATTCTGCTTAGAAATGAGAATCACAAATCACAAAAACACCATTTTCTCAGTTTTTTGTCTCAAAAATGAAACTTTTTCATGCAACCAACCATCCAACATTAAAGTGCTTATGAAAAAAACAATGAATGAAGCAAAAACAAAAACTTTTTTGTGTCTGAAACTATCAGATCCGTTCTTTCTTTTGATATATTCCATGTGGACAGTTTGTTAGACCAAACAAGACCTTTTAAGACGTCACCTTTTTTCTTTTTTATAAATTCCTGACAATATACAGACTAAACAATTAATCCCAGAGTTAGTGGACTAGTCCTTTCAGCACTAGTATGTTTGGTCTTTTTTAGCCCTGTATCTCCACACAGTCTACACACTCACACTGCCCAATAGAGCATTTTCACTCAAGTCCCATCCCAATACTCCTGCCTTATTCTGATCCCATGACAGAGTAAAACAATATATTCTGTCCAGTCTCAATCCTGGAAGAATGGCTCCTATCCCATCCCCTTCCCATCAATCCACAGTCAACTGCCTGCAAAAAAATTCACCTATTGTTATTATGATTCCCGCTTGTGCCCGCTCCCATTGATGGCTTTTCCTGTCCCGTCCCAGAAAAAACGTCAGCCTCTACGGACCAAAAAAACTGTAACTGTCTGAAACTGAGCAGCCAAACTGGAACAGCTAGAAATGAAGCATCTTGATGAAAGACATCACAGCAGCAGGTATTAAAACCTGACAGGTTAGTGTAGCTTTCATGTGAAATATGTAAAAAGTGATCACTCCAAAGTATATCACCAGAGTTCCCACAAAGTGCTGCTAACTGTAGCTGCAGGTACAGTAGTGGTCTGCAGCACTTGGTGTTTATATAGCCAACACACAAATTGTGGAGGGCTGGGAGGAGGAGCTTTTCACACTGTATTTGTATTAAAAGAAAATCTTTTAAAAAAAAGTACAATTTCCACAAAAAAGGGGAAAAAACTATCAATAAAAAAGAACCAAGGGAGGAAAAAAACTATGATTACAATATCTAACATCAGTATTATCTTTGGACTGCATTCATAGTGTTATCAGGCCTCACTTACACAGCACTACACTCCTTCAAAGATCCAGATCTTTTTAAAAAATCACAAATGAGGAGTGACTGTGAAGTGAAGCAGGTACTTTTCAGACCTCTAAACTACATCTGTCCAAACTGCCTCCTCCACATCAGCCACACCTGTTGGAGCTACTTCATATCAATTACTGGGCTGATTTGTTACATGAAAGCTACAGCTCAGGTGTTCACATTCACTCCAGACACACGTAAAACACAATCACACGTACTGTCACACCTGTCCAGCCATCACTATTCTGTCAGTATTTCAACACTTGCAGCTGCACAGCTGCACAGAGCCTCAGTGTCGGTTTCAAGGCTCACTTTAGTATCGACTATTGTCAGACTGTCAAGTGAATAATGCGGTGCGGACGGGGTGGAGCGGTGAGGTCAGCTTTTCAAAGCCAGCACTTGACAGGATTTTATCCTCCGCCATGTAAATTTGACACCTGTTTAATCTGACATTCACAACTCACAGATCCCACATAATCTCTCAGCAGTGAAGGCACCACCGCATCCTAACAGCTACCAGACCGACTCAGTCTCTCTTCTGCTGAGTGTTTGTAAAAGTCTAATGAAGCCAAATGACAAATGACAAAGTTTCTATATTCTGCTTCATAAGCAGCGTACACTACACGCTATAGACTTTAAAAAACATGTGAAAGTGACAGTAGACCTGAGTATGTGTTCATAAGACACAAGTTTGTAGTTAGTCGGCATATTGTAGTGGAGATATGCTGCATCACCTGAAATGAAGAAATGACTGTACTTGAAATATAATATGAGGAAAAAGAGCAGAGTTACAACTTTAAACAGCGAAGGTAAGAAAATTCACAACAACTTCATCTACTAATTAAACTGATCACGAGATGGGACGCATCAGGATCTGTCTGATTCAGCTCAGCAGGAGAAAGTGGATTGATCTAAGTAGATTATAAAGTGTAATGAATACTGAAGTACAAGTAAAAGTACAGACTTCATAAAAATACAACTACCCAAAAAACCCAATGAATTACAGTAACCTGAGTATTTGTAATTAGTTACTTCCACCCGTGCAGAGCATGCTCTGACCTCCTGCTGCCTGCACACATCAATGACATAAAAATAATTTAACTAGAGACCATCTTAAAATTGGATCACACCAGCTGAGATGCACTTCAACATGGTGATATGTTGTCTGTTTGTCTGTCTGTAGACAGATTTTGTCAACACATGAGGACTGAGCACTCATGTAATAATGTGGTAATGACTACTGAGTACACATGAGTTGGAACATCAACAACTCTAGTTTGTCCACATGTCTTATGGTGTGTTCATAGAGAAATTAATTCATTTTTTTTGCATGTGTAGCTTACATACAGAGTTATTGTAAAAAAGGCATATAAACACAAATTTTTTGATGCAAATTTTACTGGCAGATGGAGCTGAGACTATTTGTTTCAAACTTTTGGGCTTAAAAAGTGGATTTATCTTCGCTCCTGCTTCTCAGCCTGTCTGCAGCAGTGACCCACCAGGCTCCACTGTTTACTGTATGCTCATTAGTCTCTCTGTCCATATTAACAGGTGACTGCAGGAGAAATGTACTATCTAGGACAGACTGAGGGGGTTCTACAGAGAACCCACTTTTATTGCAAGGGTTTTATCTAGAACCTACTCAGGGGGTTCCACAGAGAACCCTTTTGTATTATGGTACAAAAAACTCTTAACAAACCTTTGATGAAAGAGTTCTTCAAGGATTTCACCAATCCTTGAAGAACAGTTTTTAATTTTAAAAAAAAGTTTTTTTTTTGGATGAAAAGGGTTCTTAATGGAACCTCTTACAAAGAACCCTTGACAAACCCTTTCTTCAAAATGGGGTTCTTCAGAAGCAAATGGTCTTGGGTAGAACCTCAGCCCTTCAGGAAGAACCCTTTGGAAACTTTTATTTCTCTGAGTGTGGTAAAATCGGCTATTTAATAAGATATGTAATTACTAGGAGGTTGGCCTGTTACAAGGTTTAATAGCCAAGACTTTGATCTATTAATATAGATTTTCTGAGTATACAGTAATTGAAGAGTCAAAATTTTATTCTGCCCCAGAATATTAACCTAGGAAACTAGGAACCAGTAATAAGGTATCAATTTATATTAAGGTGCTCGTATTAAGTGTCAGATTATAGGCAATTAGGCCCATATAAGATGCTTATTAACATTTATATGTGTTAATAAGACTGTAATAATAAGTGTTAATAACAGCCTTATACAGTAAACATGTTTATTGTTACATGATAAGATGTTCATAAGCAGCCTTATTTAAAAAAAACTGTTATGTTAGATTATAGATGCTTAATAATGTTAAAAAATGTTAAACAATAAACAAATCAAATGTTATAAACACAGTTATTGAGTTATACCAATTCACTGGTAAACCTTCACTATGTTATGGTTTGGTGTTTTTGTTAGTCACTTCCTGTTTTATTTTGTAGTATTGGTTTTCCCTGTGTGTCTTTGTTGCTTTTACTTCCTGTCTTTGTCTGTTTTCCCGCCTTTTTTTTTATCACTGATTATTTTCACCTGTTCTGTCTGCCCTCACCTGTGTCTCGTCATCCTCACTCTCCCTTGTGTATTTAAGCCTTTGTGTCCCCTTCCTCAGTGTCAGTTCTTACTTGTTACTTGTCTCATGTCTTGTCTCCTGTTCCTCATGTCTTTTTGCTCTTGTTGGATTCTTTTGGTTTATCATGGACTTTGATTTCTTTGCACTTTTCTGGATTATGTTGCCTGGACTCCCTTTTGCCTCAGTAAGTTTTTTTGTGTTGCATTTTTCCTTGCCTTGTTTTAAGACTTACTGTTGCCTCTTTTTGTTGTAGTGTTTTTTGGATCTTTTTGTTTTTTTTTATTAAACTCACTATACTGCTCCTCTGTCTCGGTCTGCATTTTGGGTCCTAAACTGAATACCCCGTTTATCATAACACACTATGCTTTTGTTACTTTAAAATTTTGGCATGCATTATTATGCACTTATTAGCAATTCTTCACGGAGGAAAAAAAAATATCCTCAAAGAGAAAGAAAATGATAAAAATCATGTGCTACTGTTAACAAGTGAATAATTAAGTATTAATTCACTTTAATAAGCACTGTTCACACTTTCAGTACCCCTAAAATGAAGTGCATAGTAAACTAATAGTTAATAGCTTAGTTAGCATAGTTAGCTGCTAATAAATGCATAATGAAGTAGGCAGGTAAGTTAGTTGACAGAAATAAATGTTTACAATGCTACTATAAACAATTACAAGAAACCCATAAACCTTTTATCAACATTCTCAAGCAATCTATAACCTTTCAACAAGCTTCTCTATTAGACTGCTTAGAAATGATTTGTAATCTAACTCTTAACATCTTATGAGTTCCTTATTAACTATTAACTAACATTTATTACAAGCATCTTAATATAAAGTGTTACCTGTCTGATAAACAAGATACTATATAATAATAATAATCAATGTTAATAGTGGAGCAGATAAAACATCCTGCAGACTCACCGCTAACACACAGACAGAGCTCAATATATAATTTGTCTATTGTACAGATCATATTCTCCTTGCTCAACGTGTATTCTAATTGCAATATTTGCTTGCCAGAAATGGGAAAACCAGACAAAGTTTCACTGATAATGAAAGTATCATCAGGGATCTGCGGCTTTTTCAGTGCATCCTGGTTGATTTGTTGGCTCACATACAGGAGCTCCAAAATGAATTTATTCCCTTTATCTCTACGAATGCCAAAAGTCGTGGGGTTCCACAAGGCGGCCCGAGCGCTGCAGCATTTATTTATGTGTTTTGGAAGACGCTGCAGCCATGAGACAATCCATCATGTGAGTTTTATCTGCAGACAGAGGAGTTTGAGTTAAAATGGGTTTAATAAGAAAAAAAAAAAAA
>JAJHUR010138685.1:0-10301 GCA_027495735.1 Lutjanus campechanus
TCTTTTTTAAAACCTTATTGGGGATCTACTCCAAAGCTCAGGGTCTGCAAAAGTGAAAAGAACGATCTTCTCCCCAAGCCTTAAAAGGTGTCAGAGAAGCACTTTGAAAGGGACCTGAGACCTCGGCTTGTATGGTGTAGGAGGTCAGTAATATACTGTGGAGCCTGGTCGTGTAAGGCTCTATAAGTAAGCACCAAGATTTTAAAATAAATTCTCCAACACAGTACACTTTTGGTCACCCAACTGTAAACCTTTCAAAAACAATACAGAAATGGTCATTTAACAGCCTCCCTTGACTGTGACACTTTTCCCATGAATCGGCTGGTTGAGGAAACTTACAGCTCACACTGCAGTGCATTACGTCATCAGATGTGTCACTGTCTAGTCACTTAAACTCCTACTTTCAGTCCCTCCTGAATATTTGTTGTAGTTCCTTTTTTTTTTCATTTGTTTTTCTGGTTCTTCTGTAACAATGGCAGCAGCAGTTTGAGTCAGACTTCAGTAGCCCTGACATATCGTTAGCTAGCTGGCCACGAATACTGCTCACTGTTTTTGAGTTGTAACGTGTTGGTGAAGGTACCTGCCATGCTGTTGGTCTGTCAGTCCGTTAGTTACTTTCGTCAATTAGACCGGCAACTCCTGGAAAAATTCCTACTGGGAAACACACAATCCACCGAATTATTCTGACACAGACTCCAGAGTAAAGTCTTGCACCAGGTTGGGCATCCGCGGGTACCCGTCGGGTAACTGTCTCTTATACACATCAGATGTGTATAAGAGACAGCCTTAACCGTTGTCCCCTGAACCTCGACTCCACTCGCCCTCACGTCTCCGCCTGTGACAGGTCGCTCGGCCGCAGCACCGGCGAGGCCGCGAAATGGATGGCGGCCAGCGGGGAGCACCTGCGGAGGCCTAGCGGGCGAGTGGCATTCCATCACAGGACCTCGAGACACAGATGTCATATGAGACACGAGGGACGTGTTTGAGCGGGGGATGGGGCGGGAGGGCCCGTGGCAGAGGTTTTGGCATGGTGGGGCAGTAATGGGGTGGGATAGCGAGCCAGCTGCTACCAACAGATTCTTAATGAGGTGTCCCATCAAGAACACAGGGAGACGAACATTAATGGCTACAGCTCAACTTGTCTGTTCATTTATTCTCCCCTTTTCAATCATACCAGGATGAGGTGCTTGACATGTTTGGGCACATGGTAATTGGGTTTTTCTAGCAGGCGAGATTTAAATGTCATTTCTGTAATAGGGCCGCAACTAGGACAACAATTATGTTGATTATTGATTTATTTCTCTATTATTTTTCTTGATTGCTTGATTAATTGTGCAGTCCTTTAAGTCAGACTTCCCCAGAGCCCAAGGTGACATCTTTCATTTGCTTGTTTTGTGTGACCAACAGTACAGAACACAAAGACGGGGACAGAAGATAATATTTTTAAGCACTGGCCCCACAGCAAGCAAGCAAGCGAGCAAAGTTTATATGCATATACAGCAACTTCAGAGACACGAGTCACAAAATGCTTCAACGATCAAAGAAAAAAATAAAAAATAAAATAAAATCAGATAAATGGCACACCAGATAAAATATACGGGGGGAGCAGATAAAAGCACAAAATTAAAACATTAAAATACCATATGCTTCCCAAATGTTTATCTGAACAGGTTTTTAGCTTCTTTTTTAAAACCTTATTGGGGATCTACTCCAAAGCTCAGGGTCTGCAAAAGTGAAAAGAACGATCTTCTCCCCAAGCCTTAAAATGTGTCAGAGAAGCACTTTGAAAGGGACCTGAGACCTCGGCTTGTAGTGTGATGGTGCAGGAGGTCAATAATATACTGTGGAGCCTGGGCGTGTAAGGCTCTATAAGTAAGCACCAAGATTTTAAAATAAATTCTCCAACACAGTACACTTTTGGTCACCCAACTGTAAACCTTTTAAAAACAATACAGAAAAGGTCATTTAACAGCCTCCCTTGACTGTGACACTTTTCCCATGAATCGGCTGGTTGAGGAAACTTACAGCTCACACTGCAGTGCATTACGTCATCAGATGTGTCACTGTCTAGTCACTTAAACTCCTACTTTCAGTCCCTCCTGAATATTTGTTGTAGTTCCTTTTTTCATTTGTTTTTCTGGTTCTTCTGTAACAATGGCAGCAGCAGTTTGAGTCAGACTTCAGTAGCACTGACATATCGTTAGCTAGCTGGCCACGAATACTGCTCACTGTTTTTGAGTTGTAACGTGTTGGTGAAGGTACCTGCTGTGCTGTTGGTCAGTCAGTCCGTTAGTTACTTTCGTCAATTAGACCGGCAACTCCTGGAAAAATTCCTACTGGGAAACACACAATCCACTGGATTATTCCACCCAGTGACAACAGACTCCAAAGACCTTCTGCTCACCACAAGTTGGCCACAATAACACAGACTTTGCCCAGATAAAGCTGGCGTTTCTCTGGGGCGCTCCTATATCTCAGTTGGTAGAGCGCGCGCCCCATATACTGAAGCTGTCGGACCATTTGCTGCGTGTCATCCCCTCTCTCTCTACCTTCTTTCCTGTCATATCTTCAGCTGCCCCTATCAAAATAAAGGCAAAAGCCCAAAAAATAATCTTAAGAAGAAAAAAAAAAAAAAGATGACGTTTCTCTCCTTAACTGATCATAAGATTTGGCGTACAGGACGCTGCCGTGAAAGGTCCTGTTTTTGGGGCTAATATATTGCGTGGTATTTGAGCGGTGTGTGGACTTGCATACTTGCGGATACTCAGTCTCGTATTTTAGAATTGAATACTTTTAACACTACTGGAATAGCAAGAAAACTCATAAAATGTTGAACTCTGCTCGTCTAAAATTACCTTTTCCACAGACATTGGAGGTGTGTAATAACGATTTGTTAGAACTACTATTCAGGATGTGAGAATGTGCGTTTCTCTTGTGAAGGACAGTGAGTTCTTGTGCAACCTTTTCCTCTTCAACCAACAACCCAAGTGCTGGAAATTACTCTTTTGGGAGAAAAGCAAAATGCCTTTTCTGCTTTCATACTTCATTTACCTGGAGTGGTCTGAATTAGTCCTGAGTGCATAAGCATGTCATTCAAGCTTTCAGGACACCTGCTGAACAATTTCACTCGCAGAGCGCACACATACGCGCGCACAAACACACACTCGCACCGAGCAAGATCCTCAAATATGTCCTGCAGTCTGTTTGTGCCATATGCCGGGTAATATTGTAGTGAAGTGTTGCAAGTCTAAATGAAAATTCACCCAACATTATCTAATTAAGCAGGTGTGAAAGCAGCTTAATTCAAGTCGGTTTTGGCACTAGTCACCGGTCCGTGTTCAGCGTGAAGCAACAGTTCATTCGGCTGAAAGATGTGAATACTTTCATTAAGTCGGGGACCAAGTCGAACACTTTCATTTCTCCTCAAAGGAAGATGTCAGAAGTGGTCTTGAGTTATAAAGGGTGGTGGTTTTATTAGCCACTGCTGGTCGGTGGGGTGCTTTTTGTTGCGGAGTGACAGGGGACTTAATAATGAAGCTCTCTAACCCAGCGAGCCCTGAATCAGTGGAGCCCCTCTTCCCCTTCTTTGTCCCTCTCCCAATCCCCCCACAGTGCCACTGCATTCCCAGCCTGGCGGGGCAGTGTCTCTGGGCCAGGGCCATGTCACGCACCCCTCTTGGCCCCAAACGACCGTGGTGGGGGGGGTCAGGGGTTCAAGTGCTCCCCGTGGGGCGATGCATGGGATGCCTAGCGACGCCGCGGCTCGGCCCCCACACTGGCTACGTCGGTAATTAATTTCTAATGAGAAAGAAATTGGCTGACCTCGCTATAGCTAGCCTCTTGGCTCTAGCTGACTATTACTGCCCCTTTCCCATTTCGCCTTTCTCCCACACAGACTTCAAAGGAGAGGCGAGGATAGCCCCTCCTGGCTCGACGCTGATAGTGAAGTGCACAGGGAACATTCCTCGCGTGCTACACAGAGGTTGAGTGTGGATTTTATGGGCTGTGTTTCTGCTAGTCCCACACATACCTGTGGCTCATGTGTATGCTGTAGTAGCTTAACTGCGTTAACCCCTTCTCATGTGTAACAGCAGAAAGACGGCAGCGGTTTTGAAGATTTGTGAAGGCTTTTTGGCCTTGATACTGCTAAGATACTCTATCACCGGGTGTTTTGGACATTTTACCTGCAGACAATCGCACATCTTTTACCTCAAGACAATTATATATCACAACACAATCATGTGCTTGAGGGAAGGTAATAAACATGCAGGCAAAAGAGCACATTAAAAACAAAAGAGAGCATCCAGGTTCAAATCCAAGGTGTAGGTGTAGAGGTGATCCTAAAATGCATCATGTTTCTCTCTTTAAAGATTATGAATCGATGCAGAAGAGTCAATAATCAGAAATATAAAATGCAGATAACAGACGACAATCTTTTTGAGTTTTTGTCAGGATGGCTGAGCCTGAGCTGCTGCAGACTGACACAATCTGACCAGCACCTCCTGATTTAAAATTTTGATGCATTAATAATCATCTTATAATCACACTGTAGCCCTCTGAATCGGAATCAAATCGGATCACGAGGTGCCAAGAAATTCCCACTCCTAGATCAGGTGCAGAAATTTCCAGATGAAGATCTATCATGTTCCTTCCCCGCTGGAAACTTCACAAGCATCAGTATCTGATACCAAATAAATATTCAAGTTGTGTCTCACGCTATGTCTTCTCTTAGGGATCTCGTAAAATCAATCTATTTTGACTAAATACTGTGAGTTTTGTTCCGTCCTCATCCTGCTCTTATAGGTCTCCTCTAAACTGGGACATTCATATGCTCTTAAAGGAAATTCACTTACACGATGTCTTAAGAATTTGAGTGTAAAGGTGAATAACAGTTTCATCTCTGTGCATTCAAAATATAATAGCATTTTGTTGCACGTAGCGCAACATAATCCAAGAGGCTAGAAGCTGGGTGGAAAACAGCTAGTCTCTCTCAAAAGTAAACAGGATTAGCTGCCCAGCAACTCTAAAACTGTCTTGTTTACCAGTGGATTGTGTATTTTTAGCAAGAAAGCTAGTCACCAGTACATCAAAGAAACGGGTGGTTCTGTGCAGAATGTGCCAAAGCTGGCGTCCTCACAATTCTTCTCAGTTAAGGCCAAACCTCTCAGACGCTGTGTGCAGCTTGTGGCCTCTGGGCTCAGTTGTTGTTGGTAGAAGCTCATAAACTAACTACTCTTTTAAATAAAATGTCTGTTTTCACTTGTTTGCACTTGGTGTTAAGCTAGGTTTAAAGGAGGGTTCACCCCAAAATAGAAGATGCATATTTATCCTCTGAAGTGTAAGTGCTGTTTATCCATCTGGAGAGTTTTGGTGTGAGTTGTTGAGTTTGGAAGATTATCGCCTATAGAGATGTCTGCCTTCTCTTTAATATAATGGAACCAGATTGCACAGGAACAACTTTATTTTTTACCACAGAAAGAACTAGCAAGAAAATAGTTCCTACATGAAACTGCTCACAACAAGCTCTGTGGATGATTCTGAGTAACCGGGTCATGTTTGCTGTTGAGTTTTTCTGGTGCTTTGAGCACCACAAGCCAAGAGTGCCATCTAGTTTCATTACGTTCAAGAGAACACAGACATCTCTACGGCCCACATATCTCCAAAACCTGGCAACTCACACCAAAACAATTTAAATGGATAAACAGCACTACAGTTCAGAGGATGAATATGTATTTTTGGTCCTGGAGTGAACTCACAAAGCACATTTTGAAATGAAATCACTGTAGATCATCTGACGTCTCCCAGAATATTTTGGATGAAAGTCATCCTCCCATCCAAAGATACTTAATTAAAGCATAGTATCCGTGTGTTGTGGGTTTTCTGGTCAACGCGGCGGCAGTCTGTATCGATAAGATTTCCTGAGGGGAAACAATTGTGTGAAATGCAGGAAGCCATTAGGAAGCCAGGGACTCATGTCTCTCCCTGCTGAGTAAATAGTGTCTGGGCCTCCCCCCCCGTTTCATCCACTTTTGAATGAGCCCAGCACTTGTAACAATAAAGGCAGGAAATGAACTGTACTCACACAGGAGCGTGCAGGATGCTCATTGTGTTCCTAATTGACCAAACTAGGTTGGGCGATAAAAGCAGACTTTTCTCTTGGTTAGTCGAAAATAGCTCAAAGGTAGCTGCGCGCAGTGGGTGTGGTCAGAAAGCAGCTAATGAGGCAGTGTTTCATTGCATAATTTTAGAGTTTTTTTTTGTTTGTTTTGGGATGTTTTGGTCATGTCATGACTGACCCAGTTTGTGTGAAATTGGAGCTCACAGTTTGAGTCCGTGAGTGTCTAATGCAGGCTTGCATTTCTTACATGCAACACAGAGCAGACTAATGTGAGCATGTGACGGAAGAAATGAGCGCATGAGAGAACAAACATGTCACCAGTTGTTGTGCTGCGTGACACTAGTGGCAGTCCTCAGTAAGGTTGTCAAAACTATCCATACGTCAGTGCTTTTTCGATACCACGTGTCTAAAACAATAACATGATCCGTGTGCTCAGTGCACTGTGAGGTTTTGCTGCAAGTCAAAATTCAGGCAGGACAATTAACAGTGAACTGAACAGAGGTCTTCAGTGTTAATTTGTTTATTTAAAGGATCCCAGTTAGCTGCTGTTTTGGCAATCAGATGGTTCACACCTAGAAGACAATATACAGCATGAATGGAATAAAATGAACATTAATGTTGTTAACTTCCATAAAATTTCATCAATGCATTAAAGCCTGTCAACAGTATACATATATTTGGCTAAAAGTATGTTTTAAAATCAATAAATGTATGCTTCTCAAATAGGGGTCCGGGGACCCCCAGGGGTCCATGGCACTCTGCCAGGAATTCTGTGAAAAGTTTTTATATTCATTTATTCAGATGATCATGATAATAAAAATATTCTAATTTTATAGTTCATAGTTTACCTTCTAATCTAACGAAACTAAGACTCCCGCCAGTCAAGCATGTCTCACTCACATGTCACCCATCTCTTTTTATTTATTTATTTATTTTAATTTTACATCTATTTAACCAGACAAGTAATTAAGAACAAATTCTTATTTACAGTAGAAAAAAATATTTAGATTGTTTTTATGCTGATATCTGTCTGCAATTTTCTAGTTGTTGTTGCTTTTGTGCTGATGCTGCCTTTATTGTTCCTACATTTTGCTTCTTTATTTCTGCCATGTAAATTCTCTTTGGGTACCTTTTTAAAGCACTGTACAAATAAAATGTATTATTTATTAATATTATACATGCCTCTGGTGTCAAGGTGGTCAAACAGAGATTGTAAGATGGACCGATTTTTAAAATGTCTGGCTACTACGGCAACAGATAAAGCCGATGAATCCCAAAACTGAGGAAATATAATGAGGAGTATCTCTAAAATTACTGCATTGAAATGGACGGGAATTCAAAATGTTGTAATAGAATGGGATATGTTAAATTTTTCCAAGACAAAGGCTAAATGAGGGGGTCCCTGGTATATTTTCTATCTTGTAAGGGGTCCTCGATCTGAGGGAAAAAAGAGAGAACCTCTAATATAAATAATTAAAATTCTTAAACAGAATGAGAATTATGCAACTTATATGAAGCAAAACGCAAATATTTGGAACTAGCACAGTTATCAGTTCTACCTCATATTCAGTCTGTCATCTCCATGCCAATAAATACCACTGCATTTTACTTTTAATGGATAATTGATGTATTTATTAAGTTAATATTAAAGGGTGAAGTGTGTGTTTTGTGTGCAGCTTGTTAATAAGATAATAAAGTATCCTATTTTTTGTGCCAATGACTTTTTTCTTTGTGCTGTGGTATTGATATCTTTTTTTATACTTCTATCAAAGTTTAAAATTCTGGTATCGTGACGACTCTAGCCTTCAGCGTCGGCCTGTTTACTATTTGCTAAGCTCACCTGGCTGCTACGTGCTCATTTTTCTCTGAGGAATGCAGGCGTGACTCACAACCAGACAGAGTGTTACTTAAGTTGTCACCTGAGAAGCCCTCCAGGGGAAAGTTGTTTTGTCCTTGAGTGTGTCGGCCATAAGCGTATTTGAGCTGACCTGCATTCAGAGAAGATTGGTGATGTAGCTGGGATTTAGGTTACGTGTGCTACCAATCCTTCCACTCATTATACAAAATTCAGTGAGTGTGAGTGTGTTTGTGGTGCGGTAATGCCAACTTTTTCCCCTGAGTCATTAGTTTCTTCCACGAACATCTGCTTTAAGGTGATGTACGCCAATTAAACACTAAGAATCAGATTAATCAGATGAACCAGTTTCCAAATTGCCATCCTGTTTTCATTGTTGGGTGAGGGATCAGTGGTTATCTGGCCCACATTTTGTGCTTAGTGTAATTGATATTTGGTTTACCCTAGATTAAGTGACAACTAAGCAGGTTAGCATTGAGGATTTTCCCAGATTAATTCCAGGAGTCCAATCTGAGCGTGCTGGCCACTCTCCCCCCCCGTATCATCCCAAACGTCTGCCTTACCTGGGATTTACTAGCATATGAAAAGGAAATGAGATCAGAGGTGGTGGTAAATCCTGCCGCAAAGCCTCCCTCAGAGAAAATGAGATGCGCACACATGGCATCGTCAGTCACCAGCGCGCTCGTGTCCTCGTTTCCCGATAAATAGATTTTTGGGTGTTCAGGTGATGAGGGAGGTGGGGTGGTCCTTCAGAGGGGAGCTTTGTCAACTAATGCCACTGTCACTTTGACCATACTGGCCTTCTTGTCTCTTATTATATTTGATGCAGCTCTGCGGTGACTTGGGTCTTGCTCAGACTGCGAGCCCGAATATGTTTTTGGCTTATCCAGATTGATTTTAGAAAGTCTGGACAGCCAAAAACAACATGCAGTGCGTTGGGCGGGTTACTTTTAAAACATGTTCTACTACAGATGGAATGTATTTTGTAACACATTCCATCAGTTTACTCAAGTAGTGTATTCTGAATACTTCGGATTACTTTTGGAACACTTCCAGATCATCTTGCTGAGCTCATTTGACTGAGTCACTCTGAATGTAGTAAATGCTTGGCTTTTGGGAATGACCTCACTGGAGAAGAACCCCTTTACTCAGTGCTGCGGAGTAATAATGGCCACAAACAGTAGAGCAGCTTACACATGCCAGACGTTCAAAGAAAATAATGTGTTGAATAAGTGTAGTGTTTGTGGCTAATAAGCAATACATATCAGCAATTTGGCTTAGCAAATTAGCCAGCTAGTTAGCCAAACTAACAAGCTACTAACAAGACCATGTTTACTTATATACAGTGCAAAATCATAAAAAACAATATTCGTCAGGGGGTAACAGCATACATCACCATCTGTCCTTAACGTTAGATTCTCACAGAGCATGCCAGCATGATGAAAAAGAACTTAAAGTTGCCTTAAAGTGCTTCTTCAAACTAGACGATGGGTCTTGTTTTGGGGGAAAGCAGCTTGATTTTTGGCAGCAGAGCTTGCACTGCCTGCACAATGATGTTATGACCTGCTTGACCATGTGTTCAGGTGAAATATTCTTTTTATTTCCATGCCCAAAATACATCCTTGACAATGTCCTGGCTGTGCATCTCCTGTGTATGCAAAATGCGTGCCTCACTCAAATTTTAGAGCAAATAAAACAAACAGGAATTGTATTCAGCATAGCACCAGTTTGAACTGTTCCAGAATACAGTTGCTTATTTTTGCATGTTAAATATGAATTTTAAACATCCTGTTACTCCTCAACCCTGACCAAATGATGTCATTTTTGCAAGCTGAGCTGAATGAATCAGATTATAAAGTGTCTTTTGCATTATTTGCAATACAACCAGTAACAGTCCAGAGTGACAGAAGTGCATCAGACTGCCTGAGCATTGCAGTGTGTACCAGCCTCCTTCATTGCTGAGTTTTTTTTTTCTGGTGCAGCGAAGGAGTTCTGCAAAGGAGTGATTGTTTGGAGGGTGAGATGACGGATCTCAATTTCTCATGCTTCCACGGTGGAAAGCTGCATCACCAGCGTACGTAGTTACTGACGCCAGCGTCCTCACCACAGCAACCCACGGAGATAGGTTGGTGATATTTGGACATACAAGTCTGAAATTATACTTTCTGCATCCACGTGTGTCAGTGTGATGTAAATTTCATCATCAGAGGGTGCACATGTTGACTCTACAGCCACCAATCTACCGCGCATGGGTGGAACACTTCCTCCAAGAAAGTAGGTGTCTGCAGCTGTTTGTGCATGGGTCCATTCCAGATGATAATAAATCCC
>JAJHUR010138685.1:24347-42974 GCA_027495735.1 Lutjanus campechanus
CCCCCCAACACACATTTATTATGCTCTCGCAAATACACACACATGGCATAACACACACGCACAGATGCCAATTCTGTCCTTTCTCACTGACATCCATTTACATCCTAATGATGGAGGTAAATCCCCCGGTGCCATCACATGACCTTTCACCCCTCCGTGCGAGTCACTGAGAGCAGGTCTGTGCAGGGGGGTGGGTGACAGGGGAGGGGAGGGGAGGGGGTGATGGGGAGGGATGCAGACAGGCATGGTGAGGAAGAACAGGGGCGGAATAAGAAAAGCAAACCAAAGCGGGGATATTAAAGGTATAGTTCGAAATATTTGATGTGGGATTGTGAGGCTGATGAACATTTTTCACCATTTTCTGACATTTTATCCACCAAACAACTATTAAATGATTAATTAATGCAGCTCTACTGGTATTGTTTTTTTTTCAGTGATACCCAGCCCTACTTTGGAGAATGATATCTGGCTTATAACGGCAGTTTCCAATCCATTTTTCTACCTGGGGGTGTGTCAACCGCCATCTGCTGTAATACACTGACTATTGATGCGTGCCTTATACAGCCCCACCTCAAATAATCTGAACTATCCCTTTAAATAATAAGGGAGCTCCTGCTATGTGAAGATGACATGAGAGGTTATGAGCTGGAAACCTCACACATCTCTATTAGATTATTATTTTTTATTTCTGACCTCCTCGCCACCTGATGCGTTGCCGAGGCCCCTGGGCTACACGGGGACCGGCGGTGAAGCTGTTTACTCGACTCACCAGC
Organism: Lutjanus campechanus; assembly: GCA_027495735.1. NCBI lineage: Eukaryota > Metazoa > Chordata > Actinopteri > Lutjaniformes > Lutjanidae > Lutjanus > Lutjanus campechanus. Next base: position 25,121 of record JAJHUR010138685.1, read on the forward strand.
TCATTTCCTTTGGAGGGGAACCGCTTGTGGCCCGTCCCGTCTCATGCCTGATACCGATTTCCCTCCCGCTGCTCACTCCTGTCTGTCTCCGTAGCCGTCTCCCCCCTCTCGCCACAATGATCTCTGCCACAGCAGGCCGCGGTGCAGGAGTAACCCGACTCCATTTTGAAACCCAAGTGGTCTTGTTATGACTTTCTGACTCGTGGTGAAAGTGATCTTGGCTCGGGGGCAGGAAGGGACAAACGTCTTTTCTGGGGAATTCAAACTTCCCGAGTCTGAATTCCAAATAGTGCTGATTGTGTTATTGTTTTGGAGTAACTAATTGATGTTCCACTGCTGTTCTGTTTATCTTCTTTTCCTCGGGCCTTGGTGAGTCTGCTCTCCCATCTTACATAAGACTTCTGTTTTCTTTCCTTCTCTCTGTCCCGTTGCAAATAAAATGTGCTTGCGGTGCATTCTGTGGTTTTTGACGGAGCCGTGTGTGTTGGGTTCTGTGTGCTCCTGGCTTATGGGTTTGGTCTGGTTCACAGCTTACAATGTTGTTTAGATTATCCCCGCATCATACTGGAAATAGTACAATGCCGGCGTGTCCTGCTGGTACGTTTGGCTCAGGCATGTACATATTCCCCGAGACCCCTGGTGTTTGAATCCAACCGAGGACGTCTGTCGTCTGTCTCCCCGCCTCTGTCTTCTCTAAGCGTTGAACTAAATTCTACATTTTAAGACTGTGTGATGGAGTTGAAATTAGCACCACTACATTGGGATAAAACAAAATGCCGACCTGAAAATTCCCCTCTCAGAAACTGTACAATGCTGTAAAAGAGATGCTGCAGGCAAATACACACTACTGTCAGTGCTGTTTGACTGAGGATGTGTTCACAAGAGCCTTGTTTAGTCCGGTTGAACCAAAGCCTGTCAACATTTGCATCTGTCATTTATTTGGTTAAAGTTCATTTTCTTTTCCTGTTTTGTTGACTGGTGAACTAGCAGTGCATTTGCTGCCAAAATATGGGCTGGCAGGGGACAAACTGGGACTCACGATGAAGTGAGAAATGGCTGTATTGTACCCACTGTCTTACGAGACGTTCATATGCGCGGCCCTCTAAAGTCTGCTGATTTTCGATCCAGATCAACGCCAACATGAACAGAAGCTGACGGTACTTCAGTATGTGTGATATCCAGGTAGAAATCAGTCCGTTTGTTGTCTTTTTACCAGCCGATTGTTAAAGTTTGGTATCGTTTGGGTTTTAAGGGTTCTGATTCTGGATATTGGTTTTCGATTCTTACCGTTCTCAATTTCTATCGAGTGTCCTCCAGTATTCTTCACAGTAGAGTTGTGCGAAATATGCATTACCATGTTACCTGCAGAAACACTCAGCTAAGCTAATGTTAGCTGAGATAAAACTGCAGTGACAGAGGTCTCTTTTCTGGTTTACTGTAATTATAGCATCCTGAGAATAATGCTGCTGGACTCACGGTATAACAAGACAAATGTATTGGACTGTAACCAATAATATAATGACGTTTCCACCACATGACTTGTGTTTACAATTTCTGGACCATTGGCGTTTTGCCTTTGTGAACGCAAACTGTCCTAGTGAGGATGATTGAAACAGCTACGTTTGCACGGACAATATTTCCTCAATCTGATTAGAAATTCCAACTTAACTGTTTACATAGACACTAAATAAAGTGATCTGATTAAACGTGTGTTTACATTCCCCAAAGCATTAATCAGTATTAACCGTTTTTTGGCCTGTGCAAACTGGTTATTCAACTGGCTTGCTATGGAGCATCTAATCTGCCAGAAATATAACAGAAGAAGAAGAAGAAGAAGTGGTTCCAGTTTGACAGTTAACCAGTAAACAAAGAAGTAGTGTTTTCACTTGGATGAACCCACATCGTATACTGGGAACAATATTAAATCTTATTAAATCATTGAAGGCATCTAACAGAAAAGCTGTATCCAGTGCTGACCTGTTCTGTTTTCCCACTTCCATGTTTCTGTCCCTTTCATCACATTACCAACGGTTTACTCCACCTTTCTCAATCAGATTTAAAATTAAATTTGATCAGGCCGGATCAGATCAGTCTCTTCTGATTGAGGTGTTTACCAGAGACGCTTATTATTTCTGATTATTTAGGCTCCATGTCAATGCAGCCGGCGTATTGGTTCGATTTAGGTGTATAAACCAGCACTTTGGGCGCTAGAGAACATCCTCCTAATCCTCGCCACCTCGTATGGGTCTAACATGCATAATATCGAGCGTGCCAGCCTGTACCCCCCCATCGCTACATCCATATCCCATCTACCCCAAACAGTGACACCTAGCATGCAATTTGCCTTCACACTCGACTGTTTTCTCTGCTGCCTTTTTTCCCAACTCAGCCTCCCTCCTTCACAATCAGCCACCACTCACCTTCTATGCACTACATATACAGTATATATATATATGTACATGTGTGTTTTAGTAGCCTCACCCCTCCTTTCCCCCATCCCCACTACCCCTAATTCTGTCTTCTCCCTCTGTCCTCCCCACCCTTGCCCAGGGGGCTCCATAAATATCATTTCATCCCGCGGAGCCGCTGACACGCTGCAAAGGGCCTCCGATAAATAATTCACTCCCTCGGTGCAGGGCAGGCAGACTCCCCTGCTTAGGAATTCAGCATGAGTGTGTGTATGTTAGGGTGGAGGGGCTCGAGGTGGTTGCGGGGGGTTGCAAGGTGGTGATAACACACACACACACACACATACAGAGTCAACATACACCGCATACTAACACACAACTGAATTTATATGAAGAATTGAAATACTCCAGCAGAGGTTGTAGACTCCATCAGTCCTCGGTCATTCAAACCAAAATGTCTTTTCTCATTCGATCTGATCTCTTCTTCTTCTATACATACAGTGCGTCTGCCTTGGCAGGTGATAACACAACATCCCATCACCCTCCTCAGCCTTGAAGACCTGCTCTTTCTCTCTCCGTCTTCCTGCTTCGTTCCCAGCATGCCGAATTAGGTTGATCTGAGGGATTGTGCACGGACCATCACCTGCCCCCTCTTAAAGTACTGCCTCCCTGATTTATTGATGATGCTCGGGATTATTAATGCCAATCGCCCTCCCCTCTTTGCCTTCTGAGCTGGCATGATCGCCCAGCCTCCCTCCCCTCCGGTTATCAGAGGGGCCGGGGAGAGAGGGAAAGAGGCAGACAGTGGAGGAGACAGTAAGTGGGCTTTTGTGGAAGCTTTGACTCAAGAGTGGGAAATCAACACCAGCCGGCGTCAGACAAATTCTGGTGCGAGTTGGCAAACACTGACAGACACTTTTCATTTTGGTATTTTTTTTTTTTTTTACTTCAGGGGGATTCGAGATACTGTAAGGGGAGATGAGTGGCAGATTGAGGAGGAGTGTAGTCACTGAAACTCTGTTTTCTGTCGGGCTGTGAGACAAAGTACATATACATGTGCGTCCTCATGCCTCCCGGTGTCCTGTGGGGAATTGTTGTGTACCTAAAGCAGCATTTGTTCTTGGCATCACTTTAACACCGTCTTGTCAGAAGCTTTTTATCCACATGTTCACTTGCTGTCTCACCTGGCTTCAGCTTCACAAGAGGAAAGGTTTGATTTCTTTTCCAAATGAATTCACGTCCTAACGTTGTCCAAGGACTTCTGCATCATACCTGTATCCAAAACTATCACTTTGCAAAGGACAAACTGAATTAAGTGCATTTTCTCATGCTGTTACTACAGTTACTGTCACTGGCCAGGTAACTGCTTGCTACTAGGTAGCCATATTTAGCTAGGCACGTCTCTGTGTGTCTGAGTGAGGTACAGTCTACATATTTGGTTGATTCTGTGATGTTTTGGTTCATATGTTAAAATCTAAATTCACTATTGACAGGGAATGTGCCCTATTTTTTCCAATTAAGGCTAACGTTACATTGTGAACCAGAAATGTGTTGAAATCAGCAGAAGAGGACATAGTTAGCTATTAGCTGCTGGTGGCCAACAGAATTGTGTGATGTGTTTTGCTAACAGAGCTAAATGAGTTTGCAGCGAATAAAGCTAACAGCTAACGGAGCTAAATGAGTTCACAGCTAATAGAGTTAACAGCGAGTAGTGCTAATAGAGCTTTCGACTATCAGAGCTAATAGAGCTTACAGGTAATAGAGCTAACAGCTAGCGCAGCTAACAGAGCTCATAGTTTATAGAGTTAATAGAACTTACAGCTAATAGAGCTACCAGTGAACAGCTCTAATAAAGCTCATAGCTAATTGAGCTAACAGCAAGCACAGCTAATAGAACTTACAGCTAATGGAGCTAACAGCTAATATGGAGCTAATGGAGAGCAGCCAATAGAGGAAAGTTAACTGCGGTTTTGTGTGACAACACAATAACTTTACAGCAAATGTACTAACACAGAGGACAGTTTGGAGGTGAAATAAATGTGACTTTGAGTTAGGGGTGTAGCTGTACTTTCCCTTTATTTCCTCAACCTTTAAAACTAACAATGTTGTATGTATGTTAAATGTTCTTTGTGTAATGACTTCTCAAGATAAATTAAAGCTCGTGACATAAGCTTTGATAAGACTTGACAGGTGATATTTCTTGATGAAACGTCATGACTGTAGCTGTACAACTTGAGTTAAGTGAGCCTGGTTCCCACTGTTCCCACTTAAAGAGATGATTTATAGCGATTTCTGCAACAGGGCCTTCAACCAGGCTTGCAAACTTGATTTTGATTCAGTTACAGCAACTCATGTTGGCTCAAGCTCCTCACCGCTGTATCTGACCCAGCTGTTTGTGCTAACAATAGTGTTTCCTTGTTTGTCTGAAGCTTGAATGAGTACTACTCCTGTAACACACACACACACACAGCAGGCCCACTCACACCGCAGAGCTGCTGTAAACAAACGTGGCAATAGGAAGAACTGACTCGCGCTGTGGCTGCACGAAGGCAGAGGCCACTAATGTTTAGCATCTCATCTTCACCCTCCGCCCTCCACCCGTTTCTAATGGATGCCAAGGAAGGAGAGGGAGTCTTGGATTTGATTAGCCTCAAGCTGCAGCGTCTAATTGCCCCTTCCACCAAAGCCATATTGAAATGATTTATTCATCATCAAGCTCCAAACAGTCCCTTGTAATAGGCTGCCAGAAAATAGGATGCTCGATCCTTGCTCCCCTCCCGTGCACCATTGTCTCTGTCATAGGAGAGGATAATGGGCGTGATGTTTCCATTGCTAGCAGGATGTAGGTTGATGTTTACAGCTATAATAATGGTGGACATTACTGTTGTTAAGCATTCATTGTGTGTAAGAGGGAAGGCTATCTTGGCACCGTGGAGGGATACTGCCTTTTGTGCTGCTGCTGTGTCTGCCAGATGCTTTTGTTGCATCTGCAGAGTGAAAGGCCATATTAGATATCAGACTGCAACTAACCATTATTTTCATTAATCTGTCGATTACTTTCTTGATTAATTAATTAGCTGTTTGGTGCATGAAATGTCAGCAAATGGTGAAAAGTGTTGATGAGATAACATCCTCGAATGTCTTGTTTTGCACCTCACCCAAAGAGATTCAGTTCACTGTCTTAAAGGAGTAAAGAAACCAGAAAATATTCACATTTAGGAAGGAAACTGGAAGCTTTTTTGTTTTGTTTCTTAAGATATGACTATTTATGTTGCTTTTTTGGGTTTCCTTTTCAACATAGACAAGCCATTTTTTAAGTTGCCTAATGTTCGCAAAACACTAACTAACTAGCTAATCAATATCAATTGTTAGCATGCTAGTACAACTGGCACAGTAGCTAATGTTAGCAAAATGCTTGCTGACTAGCGTATAGAGGATTAAAGAAACTAGAAAATGTTCACATTTAAGAAGAATTTTGACCTTTTCTCTCTTAAAAAATGGCTTGGATAAAAAGCAGCATGGATAGTCACATCTTAAGTTTGCTCATGTTAGGAAAACACTAACTAACTAGCTAGCTAATAACAATCATTAGCAAGCTGGTGCATCTGGTAAATACGCTAACTAGCTTATAGAGGAGGAAGGAAACCAGAAAATATTCACATTTAATGTGCTGGAATCAGAGAATTTAGATTTTTTTTCTTTAAAGAAATGCTCAAACTGATTAATCGATTAACAAAATACTTGGCGATAATTAAATTACACTAGGGATGAAACAATACATCGAATATCGTGATATTGCAATAGAAGAATGTCTCAACACTGTACCAGACTGACGATATATACCCTGATATTACATGGTTAATTATTTATTTATTTTATTATTCTTATTTTATTTTATAAAAGGACTATTAATGAATGCTGCATTATTTCTGTTGTCTTTTTGTACATACATAATTCAAGCTTTAATCGCCAAAGACAATTCATGGCAATTTTTTGCACATGCTTATGTCATGGCTGCTACTAATTAGATTTTATTAAAGAAGGAAAGCAGAAGCACTTTTAGGTTAAAATGGAAAAAAAAGAACAATTAATGCGGTACACATCAGATTTATTAATCTATTAAAGGACACCTTTTTTTCAAGTTGGCATTTTTCTTTCAAATATCGTGATAAAGATTGTGTGGAAGACTTTTTTTTATCATAACGTGAGTTTTCGGTATCGTTACATCCCTAGATGTCTTGATTACTTCATGAACAACTGTTTTTATGTGTGTTTCCATCTTTAATTTCCACGTTAAAGCCGCTAATCCTTGCCAACCCTCAACGGTTGATTTAAGGACAAATTACACACAGACACCGTATATCTTAAGCTTTAGCAGACAACTTGAGCCAGCCCCTTTTGATCTCAAAGCTAAGCAAGTTTGTTAAAGGCTTTCGTTTGAAAATATTCTGGAAACTTTTAATCTCTCAGTTCTCGGCATCTCTGCATCGGTCTGCTCTCATCCCTCATCCAAGAACACATTTCCACACCAGTGGGGCCACAATCGCTGTCTATCCCGAGCAGAGGAGCCTCTTACGTAGTTAAATATGCCTTTTATAGAAGTCTTTCAGCTCAGCGTTTGATCTTGAAGCATGAGCAGGCAATTGATTATGGGTTAGAAATGGTGGACGGTGGAAGGTTTGACTGACCAGCACAAGACTGATGCACCGGTTTGGAGCTTCTGGTAGAGCCTGTACCTCAAAACCGTAAAAAATCAGTAGTTTCAATTTAATAGTGATGCCTCTATATGACCGTCATAAGCGAATAGATCGGCTATTTCTGTTTAGTTATCCTTGATGGCTGCCATCAGGTTAGATAATTTGATTTTTGATGTTCTATTTTGTGGTTATAATGGCGGAAACATGACCACTTTTGTCCACAGGGGCCTTAAGAACCAACAAAATATGAAAGTTCTTTGAAATAGCTTTAACATCAAGGTAATCGAACTCAAAATACTTTAAAACTCGAAATTTGACTTGAAATGAGTTAAATGAATGAACTGTACAGAGTTCAAATGACTCATAAAACATAAATAATAAATACACTTTTTATTTATTGTTAAGGTTTTCATTTATTTACTCATGTACTTTTATTGTTTTTACTTTTATTGCCACTTTTATTTATGTTTCTCAGTGGTGTTCCTTTCCGTCTAGTAGCTTTTATTTTATTTTTTACCCATTTACATTGTCTCTAGCTCAAGGTATTTCCAACACGAAAGTTTCCACTGAAACATGGTCAGCATATTAGTAAACCTCCCAGCATGCATTGTTTGAGAGTAAAAACTGTCCCAAGGTCCTTCGTTTTTTGTATTTTGTAGAAAACATCGGCTTATATGATGAAAAGTTGCTGTTTGTCTCTAATACACAAGACCTCAAATATAGAGATTTCTGGATTTTCTTCATTCATTATCATATTAAACTGAATATTTTGGGGTTTTAGATGCATAAAACAAGATATATTAAGAACTGAAAAACTAGGATGACCATTTTTTCACTATTTTTTTAATAGACATTGCAACTGTAGACTAAACATGCCAGTTAACTTTGGGATTTGTTATTTGATAGCCACTAATAAATAAAATAATTTGTACGGGAGAAAAGAAAAGAACCCTGCAGTCTGTTCAAACTGAGTCAACTTTTAAGGCAGCCTCGACACTAACTTTTTGAAAGTTTAAGCAAATAGTTTATTTTCATACAGTGAACTATTTTTTTCTTCTTCACCTACCCTTCGCTAAACTCTCCCCGGACGACAGTAAGTCACCTTGATATCGCACAAAAATCGAGCAGCCCCTCAGAGGATCAGTTTAACACCTAAGCAAATCGGCTTTCAACAGAGTTATATTAATATGTTATTGGCCACCGGCTAGCAGCAGGTTAAATATAGGGTATAGCTGGTAGTGTGGTGCTATTGAGGTGACCCTGTTACTATTCACAGGGAAACAAGAACCCGAGCACGTTGGCTCAGTTGACTCGCTGAGCACTGGCTCGCATGTAGGCCAGTTGTGTGTCCCGTTGTGCACAAAGACCGGCCATATGTAGTGTCAGAGGGCTGGCCGGCCCGGCGGCTTTTCTCATCCTGATGGCAACGTAACCTAAGCAGTCTGCCTCGGCCCCCGCAGGCCAGCGTGGAATGGAGTTCAGAGAAATGGCACGGGTTAGTCCTGCTCTTATTATCATCTGCTGCTGTTTTCTCTCTGACCCCGCTCTATCCGGCTGCAGTGTGCGGCTCCCGCTCCTGTAGGCCAGATTAATGCTATTCCACAGGCCTTGACTTAATCCTCAAAAAGGATTGTTCTAAGCCTTGACAAGGTAATATGGGCTAAACAGATTGCACTGGTGCACAATCAGAGTTACTGTAATGTGACGCTACAAATCTGGGTGTTATTGCATTAGCACGTTATCCTGTAACCTTCGCAGGTTTACCGATTGTGCTACGATTTAGGTGAAAGTAGTTCTATTTTTCACTCTCGGAAAATCTTTTTTTTTTGCTTTTTTTAACATCTCTGAAGATAATTTTAGCCGCGTCTACTACTATCCCATTCAGTGAGTTCGCTGAACGTGCTGAGGAGGAGCTGAGGATAGCAGAGGTGATGAAATTGGAAGTGTCTCCCACCATCACATTACAGCCTGGAGAGGCTCCATCATCACAGTCTCAGCTGCCAAGTTTAAAAATGCATGCGAGGAAGGAGTGAAGGCTAGTGGGTGGTAGTAGGAGATTGTGTCCTTTACCTTGAAATAATGAATTATGTTATTACTTAGGTTCTTTCTTAGTAAACCGGTAATGAAATTTAAGTGAACAAATGTGTGACCAGCCTCCTGGAGAAACTGTAATATATTTACTGTATTGATATTGTACTCCTAACCATGAGGTTACCATGGTGTCTCATCAGAGACTAAGGACAGCAGTCTGGTGCTGAACGTCTGTCTTTGTTTGCCAGTTTCACATTTTTTACAGTTAAAATTAAAGCCAAATGTTTGCTGAATGAGTAAAGTGTCTGTTTATGAGTCATAAGAAATCATTAATAATCTTTTAGAAGGAGCAGATGTCTGGCAGACGGTCACTGAACTCCAGGGTGGTTGATAACAGGCTTAACTTGACATTGACAGACAACTGACAGTTATAAACAGTATGACTTCTTGTCGCTTGTCTTTGTCAAACTATAATGTTGCGTGTGTCTTGCGCTCATGTAGGTTCAGTGTCCCTGTCGTCTACAGGCAACGTGGCCGAGCTTTGAGTCTGGAGAGGAAAGGATGACGGAAATGACTCACTTCAACCATAGATTGTATATTGAAAAGGGCTTCAGTGCTGTTTAATATTAGAGATGCACTAATCTACTTTTTTCTGACATGATTGCGATATCTGAACTTGGATATCTACCAGTACTATTCCGATCCCATCGACACTTTTTTTTCTAGATAATCGATGATGATGAGTAGTAAGATTACATGAAGCTAAAACTGAACTTCTGTCTGGAAAGCTTGAGTAGTTTGTGTAATGTAGCTTGACGTGTGAATACTTGTAGACCTAATTGCTTCCTCGTGAGCAGAAAAGGGTTCCCACGTGTCTTTAAAACATCTGAAATATGATTTTTACAGGTGTTACTTTCATTAAGTTGCATTAACTTTGGTCTTGCTCTTGATCGCGCTGCAGCAACTACAAAATAAAACCAACACTTCCGCTCTGCACCAACAACGTTAACCATGTTCCCCAATTCTGACATTGCTAAAACCTTTGTCCAGTCACGATTCAGTCCAGGCTTCATTTTTAGCCAGAACGGTGAAAAACAGCCATGTTTATGCAACCCTTTTTAAGTTCGAATAGGACTGGGCGATACCAACAATAGAGGTGGTGTATATATTAAAATTTTCAAACAGGCCACTGTGAGCAGCAAGTTTGCCACGTTATGTCGACTAAGTACATTTGCTACGTCCAATTAACCAAATAAACTGACAAAGTGTCAAGAAATTAAATATTCGTAGACCTATTTTTCTTATTAAAGAGAAAGATACAACGTACACCTTCTGAAACCAAGTTTCTGTCTTTTACCGAGCTAAGACAAGTTTAATTGCCTCGTTAACTCATCGTGATAAACACTTGCATTAACTTCAGTCTTGCTTTTATGTGTTTTGGGGAAAAAACTGTATTGATCACGTTGTAACAGCTACAAGACCGAACCAGCATGAACCCATTCAGCATCCTAAGCAATAAAGAAGCAGGTGAGCCGTTTGAAACCATGTTCCCTGATTCTAACACTCCTAAAACCTTTGTACTTGTTCCTTTTTTCACCAGAATTGATGCGAAATAGCTCTTAAATTGCATTCATAATGGTCTTAAACTTGTTGAAACCCGCAGCAACCGTGGTAGAGCCTTTTGTTCCACTACTTTATAGCATCCCTACACATACTTTTACTTATTCCCTTTGAGCCGGCTCGCAGACTGAGCACTAAAATAAAGCAACTGATAGCAGCCCGGCAAATGAGAAAATGAATGGTTTGACATAGACCATGAAACGTCCACCTAATGCATGCCATTTATTTATGTGTGATTAGTGTCAGCCTTTTTTTATTTTTTTTTTTACGCGCTGGTTTTATTTGGCTTGAAACAGGCACAGAGAGATGAGGGCCAAATTGATTCTGAACGAGACATATCGGCTGGTTAATGAATCTGGTTAATTGACTGTGTAAGGGGCTGCCATAACAGTCAGACAGTTAAGAGCAGCAGCAGCAGCCGCCTGCAGAATCCAGCACCAGCACATCTGTGCTTACGTCACTCTGCTGCTCTTATTGATTTTTGTCTTCTCCCGATGCCACGACACCATCAAAATTATTTCGAAGCAGAAAAGGATTATGACAGTGATCATGGCGGTCGTTATTGCTCTATTAGGGGGCATTTGGGTGTCTTGACACTCTTGTAAAGTGATTAGCCTCCTTGCTGAGAGTGTAGAAGGGTCCCGTTGGGTTTTGCAGCCCCCTCTCCTCCCTCCCTCCTTCAGGGACTTGATCTGACAGCCATGTGTGACAAGTGGAGACAAAGAAACTTCCCCAAAAAGTGAGTGCGGACTGCTCTGCCTGCTAAGGAGACTCCTCTGCTCTGCAGTTCCCCTCCTCTCAGGTGAGGGTGGAAGAGTATTTGAAGGGATTGTGTTTTCACATCACAGGAAATGAAACGCGGAGCTCCCGACCGCGCGGTGACAAAGAAAATTCATGGTCCCCTGTTCTTAAGCACATATACGCCCACTCGTGCACAGACAGCTTGTAAAAACAGTGTCTGAGGCATCTCCCTGGGTATTGGCAGGGCTCTCCAGGAGCTGCCGCCTCCTCGCAGCTCCTCCTCAGATCATCGCCACCTCGCTGTGGAGATTTTATTACCCCCTCGATTCTCTGGATCTCAAACGACCCACTGAGTTACGGAGCACCCCTCTTTCCTCTCACCCTAATCCTCTTTGTTCTTTGCATGTTTGTTTGTTTCTTTTTCTTTCTTTCTTTGTGTGCTACTAGATTTATTCTTCCTATTTCTACTCCGTTCTACTGTACTTCCCCGTTTCTCTTCCATCTCCTCTTCTTCAATCCCTTTTCTTCCCTTCCCTCCCACCTCGCTTGCTCCAGCTCAATAAGCAAACAAACCCACTTCCTCTTGACACTCGGCTCCGTCGCGGTGATTTGCTGTGCTTGTCAGGTCGAATATTGAGCGACATTGTGGCCCCTGTCAACAAAAGGAAGGCCCCGGAAGCCGGAGGGGCGGCGTTATTTGTGCATAGGGGTGGATTATCTCCCCCACACGCCATTCTGCCTTTTTCTCATTGTCTGGCGCGGAACTGGCATGCAGCATGCCGATGCCAGGATAGCTCCCTTGTGGCATCCAGAAGGCACAATGCCCGCCATGCTTTACCAACTCAGTTTGGTAAAAACTGAGTATTACACACATGGCGTGCTTACACAGCCAGAATGTGTGTGTTTCGCCTGAGGTTTATATGTAAATGGATGGATACAAAGTTTGGGATTCATGATTATATACTGCACACATGGGCTATTACTTTGTTGTGTGTATTTATTTATTTTATATTATTTTATTTATTTGTTATTTATTATGTAATTATATTTTTTTATTATTTTATTTCTGTATTTTTTATTTTATAATATATTTATTTTTTATTTATTTTTCCTTTTGCCCCCTATTTACTAGTAATAAATTAATAATAACTAGTAATAGGTCCATAGTTCATGATTTTAACTGAGTGAGCTTTTGCACGTGTCCATAGAAACACCTTCAACACAGCTGTGGATGCAATTATGGGCTGTATTCAAGCACTATGTCACTTTGTGATTGCTACGTCTCGAGAAAGGTCCGAAACGTTGGCACTTTTTCAATAAATCAGTGCAGAAGTGATAAATGTGTGCAGGAATTGACTCTTGAAATTCTCATACAGCCGGCCCTGTTCTACCCGGCTTCTCCTGTATCCTTGTCTCACTGACCCTCTGGACAATGTCCAACACCATTTTCTTGATTGAACATAGGGTGGGGAGGGAGAGTGGCAGGAGGGGGGTCCCTGCGAATGTTTCATGGAGTGACCTTGTTGGGAGTCAAGGATGTAAAGCCATTGAACATATGTTCACGCTTTTCAGAGCTCCCGATCCCTTCCTTGCTTTCATTACTGCGTGGTGTGCGCCTGCCCATGTCTGTGTCTGCCTGCGTTTCTAAATTCAGCACACGTAGTTTTTATGTCTGATTGCCCACATGTCTGTGTTTGTATGCATAATGCTGCTTCTCAGTCGGACAGACAGTTTTCAAAGAGAGCATTCAAGCTGCGGAGAGACAAAGAACACACACCCAGGTAAAAAAAAAAAAGATTCTGAAATGGAGATGGGGCTGAAACGAGGAAAGACAACCAGCCCACCCATCCTCCACCACCCTGATTACACCCCGCCGAGCTGCAGTTGGACATTGTAATCAATGGCGCAGCAGGTGCTTTAACCCTCATTGACACAGGTAGTGTCACCCATGCAAACACCACTATATGCAATTTGCTCTCAGACACAAGGCTTTTGGATACAGAAATTAGACTTGTGCGCCGTGCACACCGCCACCATGCACTGTGTTTGTTTTACAGCCGGTAATGAGATGCAAATGATCCTGCATGGGGGGATTGGGGACCCCAAGCCACAGGAGAGGATGTAGGGGGGAAGGGAAGTGACACATGTGTTTGCACGGTGGGACATTCTTAGCCGGTAAACCCGGCAGACAAACAGATTTCACGGCAGGGAGCACCACGACGTGTCAAAGGTGTTATGCCAAAATGGGATATCACACCAGTCTGTTGGAGGAAAAATGGGTAGGCATGGTGACACTGGGTGCTTTCCACACCTTACTACATTAAACTGGGAGAACTGGGCGCCTGCCTCCCTGGTGGTATTGAGGATGTAGCTTGGGGTAGAAAGAACCAAGGAAAGCTATGAAAGCCTTGGCAGTCGATGTACTGAGGAAGTGGAAGGCTTGTCACCTTCTTTAGTTGGAACACTGTAGCCGCGGGCTAACAGGTTGTTCTAAGTAGGATATTGGCTTTTTCTGTGCTGGTTCCCCCCTTATGAGGAAGTGGGCGATGGAGGAGAGAGAGAGAGAAGAGGTGCCAGCAAGGCAGAACACCGTAGAATCAGGAAATGTCAAGCATGAACGTATAATGTTGTTTAAGTACTGATCTTCACACAGTTTGAATGCTGGCACCTTGGATTTGCATGGATGGCATGAACATGCAAAACCAGGTAACAGTCCAGTCCAGGTCGGATTTAAAGCACCTGAATGTGGGAAAACCAACCATGTTCATGCAAATTCTTTAAAGTTAAGAATAGAGCTGGGCACTACGGACAAGATCAAGTACAGTATCTCAATATTTTTGGCTTTGACATTGATATTGCCACATACACAGTGAGATTTTTCATGAATAATTATCAGTAATGTGGGTATAATGACTAATAGGGATGTTAAGAACTTGTTCTAAATTGTCTGATCCATGGGAATTGATTGTGCCTCCAAGCTTATCAATTCCTTTCATCAGTGCAGGCATGTTTTTCTGACAGTTGCACATTGCAGAACAATGAAGCCAAATTCATGCATCTATGCTGCTGGAAACCTGCAACAAGGAGGAGTTTAGGGCTTCAACTACTGCTTATTTTCATGGTCGATGAATCTGTTGATTATTTTCTTGAATGATTGATTTGTTGTTTGGGTCAGCAAACAGTGAATAATGTCAATCAGTGTCTCCCAAAGCCCAAGATAATGTCATCAAATGTCTTGTTTTGCCTACAACCCAAAGATATTCAGTTTACTGTCATAAAGATGTAAAGAAACTAGAAAAAAAAATCACATTTGAGAAGCTGAAATCAGAGAATTTTGCCATTTTTTTCTAAAAAAAAAATAAAAAAATACTCAAACAGTAATCAATTATCAAAAAAGTTAGTGATTAATTTAATAATTGATTCATAATAATAATCGTTGTAGCTCTGACAGCTCGGTCCAAAACAAAAGATAACAACACTACCAGTTCTACAGTGTGTTCAGACTCAGAGATGATAAAACAGTTGCTTTAATGCTTTTCTGCACACATTTTAGTTAAGTAAGTAATCAATGAAGAATCTAACTAATAAGCAGAATCAATAACGTCTCTGGTGTCAATAAAGTCTTTATCAATTTCCATTCCTAATGACTTAAGTGGGTAAAGTTAGAACAGTCCGGTAAGAGGCAAAGCTTATGCCACAATATCCTAAATCTAAGGAGTTATATCTTGTATCTAGTATTTATTACACGGCTTTGTGAAATACTTGATTCTGATTGGTCAGTTACAGCATTCTCATTGCTGTCATTTCTGTACATCAAACCGTTGCTATGGAGAACACTCTGTTGCTATGGACGCCGTTCTGGTCACACACTCTTGCACAGAATATTAACAGTATATACGTTATCACTTACATATAGATTGATGTAATGATGACATATTGCTCAGCTTAATGTCAGAAGACTGAACCAGTATAATGTACCACCGAGTATCTAAGTTAAGTTTTCTTTTCAGTGTTTTTAGTTTATGAATTCTTCACCAAAAACCTTCCAGTGACGGCTGAAACAAATATGGATGCACAGACGCATCAGAATTCACACTGAAGAAGCCCCAGTAAGTGTTGACATGTTGAAAACCCTCTTTTGTTTGCCCGAGTTTACACACACTGACATTCAAGTGTCGGTCGTGTGGGCTCACAAGTTGACTTCGTCTAATCTCCCAGACAATGGCTGTAATGGTGCGACAGGGCCTTTGGCTTTCAGTGTCACCCATCATCATGCATGCGTAGAAACAGGCTGGCAGCTTGGTGCTTTGGGACCCACTGTAGTGGCAGACGGTGCGTTCAGGGGATGGACTGTGGCACGCCGTGTCAACCATAATCGTGTGATGGACTCCAAAAATGCCCCCTACCAGCTTAGCGGATATGTGCCATAATTTTGCATATAAACCCTTTGAACAGTTCGCCTGACATCTTGACGGCAGCCATCAAAAGTGCTGCTAGTTTTGTATTCTGGTCACCGACAGTTTATGTTACACCTGCAGGAGAAACGGTTCAGATTATTCTGCAGGATTATTGGAGGAAATGTTATTTGACTGTTGATTTTTGTGGACAGGTGTTTTTTAATGTTGTGAAACCCTTTTTAGAGCTGCAATGGTTAATCGATTAGTTGTCATTTCAAATGTATTTTGATCATTCAATCAAATTCTTTGATTTCAGCTCCTCAAATGTGAACATCTTCTGGTTTCTTTGCTCCTCTATGACAGTAAACTTTGTGGTTATGGACAAAACAAGACTTCTGAGGACGTCATCTCGGGCTTTGAAAAACACTGATTGAGATTTTTCACCATTTTATGACATTTTATGACATTTTATTGACGAACCGACCTACGATTAATTGAGGAAATATTCGACAGATTAATTGACAATGAAAATAAGTTGTTGCAGCCCTAAACCTTTTTAATATAGATTTTTTCATTTTATTATATGTCAAAGTAGCAGCAGTTTAAAAGTGTTATCAATAGGGCTGCACATTTTGTGCAGGTAGTTGAGAAGGCTGACAATCGATTAATAATCAATAGTTAATATGATAATAACGGATAAAATAAATTCTTTCTCCTCATTTTCCTCTTTTTTTCTCATCTGAAGTTTCCTATTCAACAAATGGCTCTTCCAGACAAAACGATGTCAAATGAAGTGCAGTCACTACCATTTCGAGACAATAAATTAATTATTGATTAATTCATTTTGAGTCGATTAAATGCATGATGTAGATTAATCATTAACATCCCTACAGTAAAATGAATGTATTTGAGTTCTGCATCTCCATTTTCTGACATTTTATGGACCAAACAATGAATCAGTTCATCAAGAAAATGATCAACAGATTAATCAATAATGAAAATAATCATTAGTTGTATCCCTGAACTTTTTAAATATATATTTAGGTTTAGTATTTCTCAAAACAGCAGCAGTTTGAAAGTCTTGCCCTCGCCTCACTGGCTTGTTTTTATTCTGTTCTCTGCTTAAAAATCTAAATAACCAATAATTTGACTAATGATTAAATATCTCTAACTAATCTGAGGCGCAGCTGCACCTGAGGCAAATAATACTCCAAATCACACAGCAGTTCCTCCCCACACTGCTCTGATCTATTCTTTTCAACTCATTGCTTGTCTCAAAAACAGCTTATATCAGATTTATGTCGTCTTCTCCCCGTTACAGCTGCCTCCCCGTGTTGACCTTAATATCAGTCACATTTATGCACAAAAGATGTCAGTGGACACGAGTAATAGAGGAAATTGTTAAACCACACTGGGACGTCTGGGGTAATTGAAAATTGAACAGACACTTCAGTGTCACTACTGTTGTGCAACCATAAATCGCGGACACATAAAACTGCGACATGCGGCTGTTTGTTATTCATTTTGCAGCCTGATTTGAGGGAAGAGAAGAGCACGCGGGGTCCCGTGGGGCAAATGTTGCACAGGAGTCTGGACGTTTGTCTTGATCTGAGCCTTGTCAGACTGAATGTCACGAGTGTTTGTTTGGTTCCACACAGAGAATCTGAATGAGGCTGATATTGCTATTTTATGCGTATTCACTATAGTACCTATTATTTATTCATTGTATATAAATGTGTGCGTGTGGATACACACACTCTCAACTGGTCAGTACGTTTTGAGCTGCTAAAAGGTATAATATGTTTTAATTAATATTGATAATTAGAACATTTAGTTGTGTGCGAAGCTCCAGGGCGGCTTTTTTTTAAAATTTGTTTTATCTGAGACAGCTGCAGAACCAGAATTAAAGGGATAGTTCAGATTATATGATGAAGGGCTGTATGAGGTGTTTATCAATAGC
>JAJHUR010138686.1:766-12707 GCA_027495735.1 Lutjanus campechanus
CGGCTGGAGATTGTAGAGTAACATGAGACATAGGTATCAGGTTTGCTTAAATAAATCAGGTTGCATGCACTGTGCATTCTCTTCAGAAACAAGGAGGCTATCAATAAAGGGAGCTTGTAGATAAAACCTCCCTTCTTCTCTCTCCTTTGTTTCAAATGTAGTGTTGGCTCCCAGAAAGCCAAGAGCTGCCTATGTACTGGCAGATAAATGGAAGCACCAAATTGTTTTTTCAACCCGGTGATTTACTGCATCTCCTCCAATAGCAATCTTTCTTTTTCATCTCCTCTCCTCTCTCCCTTCTCCTCTCTGTTCCTCCTTTTTGTCTGTCTTAACTTCTCTCCCAGCAGCCAATTCTCTCGTTGCTCCCGGGCTTTACCCACAATCCATTTAAGATTCATTCTCTGATAAAAATCAATTGTTAAATTCAGAGCACAGAGATGAATGATGGCACAGACGATGAAGGGCTGCACGTACTGAGTACACACTCGGAAATAAAGGTGCTAACTAGAGCCATATAGGGCTCTTCGGCTTGTCTCCATAGGAGAACCTTTTTTGATTCCTGGTAGAACCAGAAGCTCTTTCAGGGGGTTCTACCTGGGGATGTTCCTGGCAACTAATTTTCAATTAAAGGAAGTTTTCAATTCAGACTAGTCAACTAGTCTAAAGGCACCATGCAATATACATATTGCACATTACTCTACAAAACATGACAGTAACTCCCTAAATGCACTTAGTTTTCAGGCCAAGCAGGATCACAAAGTGTGTGCGAGCTGATGTTAGCTGCTAGCCTGCCACACAAAGTGGCTAACATTAGCACTGCATTAGCACGTTAGCAGCAGCCTGCTCTCCTTACAGGTTAATATCCACTTGTGTGCTGGATGTAGTTACACATCACTCTAGTTGAGTGGTTATATGCCAGTTATTCTGACACAGCCTACATAAGACCTTATTTTCATTTTCAAGAACAAAAATACTGACAAACTGTGCTGTCTGCTGGAGCTGCAGCCTCCACTAATGGTGGGCGGTTCACTAAAATCTTAGATGAAACAGTTAACTGGCATTGTACATTAATAAAATATTAATAATTACATTAAGCAACTAGTATTTCTGGTGCTGACTAGTAAGGGTGGTGATGATTAAACAAGTAGATGACTAATCACACACATCCTTAGTTTTACCTAGAACCAACATAAAGGGTTATCCCTACAACCATCTGCGAAAGGTTCTGCTATTTCTTGGTCCTGTGGGTTCGGAACTAATTCATTTTTGGTGGAAATGCTCCAAACAGTTCAAAATTAGAAGCTGAACCAGAACGGAGTCGGTTTCATGTTGGTGGAAATGCCCTTAATGAGATGTTCTACAGAGAACCATTCTATGGTGTAATGGTTCCACCCAGAACCCTATCTAGGTGATCCAAAATTTTCCAAGGGTTTTATCAGGAACCCACCAAGGGGGATCTTGCATCATGCAGCAGACTCTTATCCAAAGCGACATACATCTGAGAGCTGATTCCAGATATATCTACAATTAAAAATACCATATGAAAGGTGAGGATCTTTTAATACCCATCCATTCAACAATCCTTGAAGAACTGTTTCTCCCAAAAGGGTTCTTGGAATGAAAAGGTTTCATAATGGAACCCCTTATTCTTACAAAGAACCCTTGATGAACCCTTTCTTCAAAAAGGCAAATGGTTCTGGGACCAGCCCCTCAGGACAACCCATTTTGAAACTCTGATTTGAAGAGTGTAGTGCCCCTGGCTTGAAATGATGATGATGCATTCCCGTGTTTTAATCTCACCCTTGAAGCATGTCGTGATCACAGCCGCTTTGTTAAGCAGTTTTTAGCAAAATACATAAATTTGGGGTTAACATCTTTATCAACACACTCTCTCTGGTTTTGAAACATAAAACTGCGTAACATACATTAGTATTAGGCCATCACAAACTGAAATGGTGGCATTTTTTCAAAGAGAGGAAGTGAGGGAATGCCTCTCAACTAGCTGCAGGTAATGCTCTGACAGTCTCAGCAGATGGTGTCGGTAGGATAAGTTGATAATGAAAAAAGCATCTGGGAAGAGCGTTCTTCCAGGCGTCAACACATGAGCCGCATACTGATGGCTTCACACAGTTAATTTTCTATGAAAGTATTCCTATATGAGCATAATTATCATATAACGGAAGGAACTGACAGAGCTGTGGTCTTGTCCGGATGCTGTTTCCACTGTGAACTTGCACAAAAATTGAAAGGCCAAGCAGCACCCACGCGATGTTTGGTGCCATCTTAATCTCTCAAAAGGTCAACAGGAAAAAAAAAAGGTGCTAATGAAAAATTCAGTTTATGAAAAAGGCTTCCTGATTGCTGACAAAATGGTCTAATTGACATGAATTAATTAATAAATCATGCACAGAGGGGGGCAACTTTAAACACCTTTAATAGCAGATCCCCACATGATATAGTCTGAGCCCCAGTGATGTACTTTGGAAACGGAGACGGCTGCTAAACAGCGATGTTTGATGTGCAGGGTCCACATCGTTCGACTTAATCACAAAGTCATAGAAGAAGACAAGAAGAGGACTGAATTAGGATAAAGGTAATGAAAGATGTGGCCATCTCTCTGTCTATATACAAATAAATGAGACCTGCATGTGCAAAAATCCCAGAATGGAGCCAGTATTGAACCATCTGCAGATCTAAGAAGCTTCTCATTGAGAGAAAGGCTACATATAACCCCCAGCACAAAAGGTGGTATATTACTCATTTGACAAAAAAATTGCAATCTACATGCATCTTTAACCATTTCAAATAACAAAAGCACAAATCAAAGCAGAGTCTGTGTTGTTTTTTCTCAGGTCTTGTGTTTTGTCTGGCCCTTAAAACTGCAGAATACTTTTTTTTAAATAATGGGTGCAGATATTTCACATGGTAATACACAGTGATGTGCTGTCATGGTCAAAGTTTCCTCAGGCTGCTTAGACAAACTTTGTTTCTGTACTGTTCTGCCACAGCAACTTTTTTCTCTCGGATTTTCTCTCAGGGCCGTGCACCACACCTGTAAGCTAAGATATTTTGCACTGATTTATTAACTCCCTCAGACACTCAAACCATATTAAATGCACACTGAAACCATTTAATTCTGAACTATTTCTTTACCATCACATAAAGGACCTAAAGTGTCACTTTATCTGCTGTATGCCATGAACAACTGTAAATCAAGCTACTCCAGCTGGAATTAGACCTCATGCTCAAAGCCTTTTCCCCCGTAAAAGTGAAGTACACTGTTTTAAAACATCAAGCAGAAATCTAACGTCTGTATTGTGTTGTTTTCAAGCAACTCACAGAGCTAACATTAATTAGCTAGCTAGTGGATACAGCTGGTAAAATCTGTCAGTGAAAGCTGTTGTTTCATCCAGCAAAACTGATCTTTGCTACAAATCAGCAACACATTCTCATCCCAAATCGTCAGACACCAACAATTAGTCACCGCCCCTTAGTGTCTGATACTGAAGCACAAGGTACCCTTTCAGCTGATGTGGCTAGAAAGCATTTTGAAAGCTGATGTGGCTAGAAAGCATCAGACATCAGTGTCTGCCGAGAAGATAATAATCACAAATGTGTGACGAGTTGGTTTTTTGAAGCAAAGTCCAGGTATCTGGAGTACAGTAACAGAAAGCAGATTTTCCTGGCTTTTTATGATTCTTTGGCACCTGCAAGATGAGCCATGTCTGTGAATGGGTACAATGGCTACCAAGAAAGTAGGCTTTATCAGCAACAAATACAGATGCTGGTCTCTCCTTGTTGGCAGAGCAGGCAAGCCAATTTTTGGTAAAAATTAGCAGAGATGCATCCCATAACTATTTCCAGAAATGAAACTTAGTGTGAAGTGATATATTGCATACAAGGGTTTTAGCCTGGAACTGGCTGCTGCTGATATGGGGGCTGAACCAGTGATTTTTTAAGTTATGCTGATTTTGCACCAATATGACTTTGAAAAGGTTGTCAAAAGGTTGTTAACTTCAACAGCACAGAATTATTATAATATAATATTAATATTATAATAATATTATAATAACATGTTAGATAATTGTTAAAATTAATTAAAATAAATAGCTGAATAAACACTACAGTCAATTCCTGAATATTTTAATACTGTTTGATATTTAATACTGTGAGGGGCAGGTTGTAAAACAAGAAGCAGCTTCTCAGCATTTACACCTGCCAGAAGGTTCCTCTTGTCCTCATAAACATTCCTCATTGTGCTAAATCTAAATCACCCCAAGAATCATTTCTGCATTAAAAGTTTGCATATTGATGCATATCAGTAAAAACATAAACGGCAATGCTGATATATCTGTGATAGGCTCGTATCAGGCTCATATCAGGCTGCTATATTTGCCAACTGCACTAATGAGAAGCCACTTGTCAATCTTTATCTGAAATCTCCATAAATACTCTGAATGACACATAGCAAATCTGCCGTCACCATTCTTGTAAACTGTATACATGCAATGCGAGAAAAGCAAGCTTGGCACGTGTAGAAACAGTAACTAAGGAGTTTAGGGGGTTAGCAACCAGTCAGTTATTCAAAATGTCTCTTTCAGTTTCTGTTGATACCTTCTGTACAAGATTGATACCTCCTCCTTTACTTAAGTCTCCCTACAAAATAGGGGAATATTTAGAAATTCACAAAACTGTTAGTTGTTCAGTTCGACTGGACCACCAGTGCATCGGCACATGAAGCACCAGAAACCACAGCAGACCAATTAACCTTTCACCAGTCCCACTTATCATAAAGGGCCACTTCAGGCATTAGGAGAGACAACACAAGTGAGTGAAAATGAAGGACTTGTGTGTATAATCTCCACACACAATCTCCACTAAAATCATTTTCAAATGCGATCCAATATTTTTTTTAGGCTTTTTTTTTTTTTTGGGGGGGGGGGTCTGTTTATTATCTGCATATTATTCATATATTTTATCATACTTAACTTTCTTCAGATATCAAGCATAGATCAAGGCAGCACACATTACACACCACAGGACATAAACTGACTTTTGAAATCAACTATTTCTGTAAAGGAAAAGATTCATAAGTTTTAAAGTTCCAGATGAAGGTGAACCCTCTTTTTGCTACTTTGAATATTCTGTTCCTTTCACTTTTTCTGACAAATGTATGGACATAAAATCAAGTGAAATACAGAAAGGCAAGCAGTAATGAAGTGCATAAATCATTCATGGAGTGATTTAATAGGCTAAAGTGTAGTGCATAAAAGCAGTGTGCAGAGTGCCAAAAAGAGCAAAGGGCCATTACATAAATTGTTTAGTAGAGTCTGAATATACTGTCAGAAGATTCCATGGTTAATTCTAACTTAACTTCATTGACTCATTCAATCCATCATCCATCTGCTTCATCTTCAGCCAGCTGAACAGTGAGGGTTAATCATGTTGGCTCCTTCGTTCCCCTCTGTAAACCACCGTCCATGGCAATGAGTCTAATACAGGTAATTATGTAGGACTGAAAGGCTCAATTGCTTCCTGGATGAAGATTGGCATCTTGATGGATGCAGGGGTGGACAGCCGGAGGGGGTGTGGGGGTGATGGGTACAGGTGAGGTGTACCATGGAGGGGAGGGTGAGGCAGAACAGTCACGACAAAGAGGGGAGAGAAACTCACACATACACACACGTACACAGTGCTCTGAGAGGTCCTTCTGGTCTAATAGAGACGTATAATGCTGTATGGTGCTAACTGCCGGGGTAATTCATTTGTTTGCACTTGGAGGGTGAATAGGCGTTTTTATTCAGCAGGCTGCCTCAGGCCACGCATGCGCCACTGAGCACCTCTGCTTGGCAAAGCAAATCAATCTACTGTATGAAAACTGCAACACACAAAACAGGCCAAAGTAAGAAAAACAGGGAATTAATTTCAGCTTGCTTTTTTACTAGATTATTGTAAAGCTGAATTACAGACTAGGCAAAGCTCAGACCCAAAGGACCCCCTAATAAGCTCCAGGTCTACTGCATGTCAAAAAGTCTTCATAATTTGATTCATTAGAAATTATCTGAATTTATTATTAATTTATTAAATTTATCATAAAATTGGACTTTACACCTCAGCTAATGAGAGTCCTGCAAAATTTAGCTTTAAATGTCCAGTGTGTAAGATTTACGACTACCTATATATAAACAGTATGTTTTCATTAGTGTATAATCACCTATAAGTAGGAATCACGGTTGTGTTTTTGTTACCTGTTTATATCTGTTTCCTTGGAGGCCAACATGTTTCAACAGTAGCCCAGAACATATAAACCAAACACTGAATCTACAGCCTTTTGCAGTTTTTCTGAGTTTCGCTCTAGGTTCACCTACATGCTTCGAAGGGGAGGGAGAGGGGAGGCGTTTGCTATCTCCAAGCTCACTGGTAGATGCCACTGAATCCTATATGTCCTGTAGGTGGTTTTTTTTTTCACCTGCTCTACTCTGCTTCTAATTGGCTTACCCTGATGTTCTTACCCCAACCCTAACCCTCATGCCCAAACC
The DNA here is from genome assembly GCA_027495735.1 of Lutjanus campechanus. NCBI lineage: Eukaryota > Metazoa > Chordata > Actinopteri > Lutjaniformes > Lutjanidae > Lutjanus > Lutjanus campechanus. The sequence goes on from JAJHUR010138686.1 coordinate 7,306, forward strand.
CACCCAGAACCTAGCCAACCAAAATTACTCAAACCAATTATTTCTAGTCAATCAGAGTCAGAGTAGGGTAGGCTATGACTTCACTGTCCTAGGGGAAAAAAAATTGCATCCAGTAGTTTGCCACTTGAACCAGCCTGTCCTAACCAGAAAAAAGGCTGTCTAGGTCAACTCTGCAAGCATATTATTTCCGACTTATATTACAGTTTTTCGTTAGGTGGTGGCCTCTAATGTTGGGTTGTAATAATGACAAGAGAAGTGTAAAAAACAACACATGTGGAGGAGGTTTTGGGTGGATGGATGACTCAAACAAACACAGGACTTTCACCCAGGAGTTTGGGATTCACAAAAAGTCAACATGCGAGTTATTTAAAGTTTTAAATTACTTAATTTTCGTTATGTACGTGACTTCCATTTCGTGAATTATGTCACTTCCGTCATGTGACATATGTAACGTACTGATTTTAACCCAAACCTTTGAACATTGATGAAGTGTTCAAATATGTGCATCAGAAGAGGTGTGTAAGAACTAAGAGTCCAATTGTCTTAGTTTATATTGTCCTCACATTATGCATATTCTTAATACATTTAGTGTATTTAGTGTAAATTACCACAAAAAAAGTTTTAATCCATCCAAGGAGAACTGTTTGCACTACACTTAATCCGAACTTGCCGGTAAGAGACAATGCATACACATAACATGCATCGCTGTAAGTGGAGTGCCAAAGAAAGGCAGCAACAGCAGTTTTTCCCCCAGGACTCCTCACAGGTTAACCTGGCTTTAATGTAAATGTTAATAGTTGACCCTTAGTTAACAAGGGAAACCTTTTTATTCATGCAGAACAAATGGAAACTCCTCATGGTTTGTGGCAAGATTAATGACACAGAATCTGCCTCGATTTATCATGCTGTCTCACCAGCTCACTCCGTGTGTGTGTGTGTGTGTGTGTGTGTGTGTGTGTGTGTGTGTGTGTGTGTGTGTGTGTGTGTGTTTGTGTATTCAAGTGAAGTCCTGAATCAAAGATAGTCCTGGAACCACTCAATACGTACATAACTGATTACCTCTGTGCTGTCCCTAAGGACAGTGTACCACAGAAACCACACAAAAATCGAGCTTCCCCTCCTCAAGTCTTTGTTGTGTTTTATGTTTAATAAGAGGGAAAAAAGGTCTCTTGTGCTGGAGGCCAACACAAAGCAAGCAAAACAGCAATTTGCATATTAAAAATATTAATTTGCATGAAGTAATTTGTTCAGTCTTTGTCAAAATGAGATCGATATCTGCTAATGGATTTCCAGGTGCATGAATTCAGTGAAAAAGTTTGACGTAAATGTAGGAGACCTTGAAGCAGCCTTGTTTTTAAAGGAGAGGCTCTGCTGCTGCCATCAGCCACTTAATCATATATTGACCACCTGATGTGTTTTCTCCAGGTTAACGTTCTGCTGTGGAATGAGTTTCTCTCCTCTCGCGCCGCTCTCACTTCAGATGTACACAGTCTGAGCTTTCAGATGGCTCTTGCCTCCCACTGAAATTCTTATCATTTGATTTTTTTGGTCTCTTCTCTTGACTTGGTTTAATGGGTCATTTTCACTTTGTACTTCCAATCTTTTCTGGGTTCCTTTATTAAACTTTATGTTCGAACCGTTAAGTCCTCAGCAGTAACAGTAAATCACATTCATCACGTGTTCTCTCTTGATTTGTTTTTATTCCTTGATATGTTCCTGGACATAATCATTCCTCCTAAAAGCATTATAATCTTGTTAATAAAACTTTATGACTCTTGCCTGACTCATCTCTGATGGTTCAGTCATTATTAATCATAAATATGGTGATGCATACAGGAATTCGAAGTACGTAAAGTATTCATAGAGCCACAAGCAAGAGGTAAATTGAGATGTAAATTACATGTGTGCAAATATACCTTTCTTCAATGAATAAAATGCAAATAAACTAAAATTGAATGCAAACCTGCAAACAAAACAATTACACACTGAATAACAGACCAAGCAGAAAAGCCTAAAGACTCCAGTTGTATACAGTAAAAATATAAACATAATTTTGCTATTTACAGATGGGAAAGCAGAAATTATCTTGAAATAAGAAAACCATAAGGCTCATCAGAAACTATGGGCTCTTTAATTTGTAACTTGAGGTTATCTAGATAACAGCAGCAACTGAGGGATGAACACATATAACCAAACAAATATGGAGTGTTTATATCTCACATACAAAGATACACAGGGAGGAAAAGAAAAATAAAACAATTCAAATAATTTGCACAATTTTTGTATCTACTATCAAAACAAACAAACAAACAAAACAAAACAAGACATTATCAGTCCAAAATAAATTTTAATTCTCTTGACATCTCTTCCAATTCCTGTTTGGAGAATAAGAGGTCATCTTATTTTGTCCTCTTTTTTATATTTTTATTTTATATTTACATTAATTCCCTCTATGTAGGTTTACCCGGAACACTGAATCACAATAATGTGAAATGTACAATTACAATAAAGGTATTCTAATATGTTAATACAAAATTAAATGACAGCAAAATGGCTAAAATGTCTGAATTCAAATAAGAAAACAAATTGTGAAATATAATATGTTCTCCATGAAAAAACATGATTAGTTTAAGCAAATTTGTGTGTTTGTGTTTGCATCTTGCTCTTTGAACATATATTTCTCATACATTAATTCTCCAGTAACATGTCCTGCATTTCGTTTCTCCAGATCCTGGCAAATTGGCTTGTAATGTAACAACATACACACATAACCACTATTCTTCCGTCCCTGGAACCATTTCTCAGCAAGTTACTCAAGATGGTGGACACCGTCCTCAATAAAGCCACTGCAAACCAGCACACATGAACATGTACCATACCCAGTATTACAGTGTTCAATATATGCCAAGTGATAAAATTATCAAACACTTATGACAGCATCAATCACTTATTTGACCACATGGGAGCAAAAATCCATGACAACCAGGCTTATTAAAGCCCCCCACCAACGGTACACAGGTGTTTTCACTAATTTGCTTGATTAGACCTGCCTGAGGACTGCGCTATATTGACATCAGTCTGACCCTTTGATTAGTTTCATTGCACCTGTTGGGATGGGAGAGGTCACACCTACTTGGTCTAATCAGTCATAAGTGAAAATATGTGTGGGGGGCAGGGTTTTAATGTCGTTACTGTACGGCTAACATGTTAGCTAACAGCTGGCTATTTATACATAGAGCAAACACAGAGCAACATTAGCATTAATTTGGAGTCCTGTTGCCGGACCACTTGGAGAATGTAAGTCCAATATCCCTTCTCACTATGTTTTGGTATCAAATCTTAAGAAATATATCAAGGTCTTTGGCTGTTAAAAGCTCTGCTATGCACACTAGCTAGCTGCTCACTTTGTCTGCGTGCCATTTGGTTGTGGGAAGGTAAAGTGAAAGGTAGGTTGAGAACAACTGAAAAAAGATAATGATTTGAGCGGTAAGATTGAATCAAAATAGTAAAATTGTGGGACATAAAACCAAAATGACTTGTAAGACGCTAAAGGACTTAGTAGAGGTGAGGGGAACTGCAGAGTTGGTCATAGATCTTTGATGCCTAATATGAGCAACCCTTTTCACATACGACCCTTTGTTCATATAAACATTATATACGCTGTTATAAACACAACATTACAATAAGCAAATGTTTGCTGTCATTGCTTGTTAGATTACATTTGAGCTCCAATGGACCAAAGTAGCTGGAAGCAGCATGTTACCCATCTGGAAAATCGAACAACATCCCTAAAGGAATCCAAAGATAAATCTTCCCTATTTAGCATCTGCACTGCAGCCTTTTCCCTTGTAGACAATAATATTCTTAGTTGCCAGTACACCTAACGAAAATTCAACATGTATTTTCTACATAAATCGATGGTGCATTAGATATCAGAAAAAATGACAGTTTCCTATTTCCTAAAACACAAGGTCAACAATCTTTTCCACAAGACGTTTCTTGACTGACAAATGGTCAAATGAGAACTTAAACCTGACAGTGATGTTAGATTAAATGTCTGAAGGGTGACTAAAACCATTAGGAACCTTCCTCCTCCATGTGAGGTTTAACATAATATCTCATAGGAGGTCTTTTACATTTTAATGGGCTTTACATAGCGAGAGGAGACCTTGAGCAAATAAGGTAAAGTTGTGCTTAAACCGACAGCAGCAACTAAGGTCATTCATTGGTTGTTATGATGGCCATATGAAATATAATTTTAATTATACTTGTTTACCCTTTGACATTTTTTCCGGACAAACATTGCACACCTTAACATCTGGAGGTGGCATGGACCAAAATACTTAACATTGTACCCTCTACTTTTATAATGGGGTGTGACGTGAATCTTTTTTACAAGCTGCATGTCAGCTGTAGTAACGTTACCTCTGCCTACAAACTACAAAGTTAATTACTTCACTTTTTACAGTTAACTTGGTCATACTCTTAATAGTATTTACTATTTACTATTTATTTTGTACATAGTGTTTTTGCATTTTAATAATCACCTCAGTGTCTTAGATAACTGTTAAGGCCCAAATGCACTAAAAGCGGGAACTGATGTGTGTCAACTGATGCTCCTATGGCGGACTGCAGACATCAGATCTGACATGCCAAGACCACAGAACCAGAAGTATTTTGGAAAAAGGTTGCTATTTATATGTATCTGATTATTTATTTATTATAATTATTGTTAATTTATTTCAGTAATAAAATATTGTCCTATGAGAGAAAAAAAAAATCCTTACCTGTTTTTCAGGCTAGTCTGTGAAATGACTAAATGGTGTGTGATATTTCTGATTTTTTCATATTAGGCAGCCAAATTATTATGCTATTAACAGCAATTTGAGAACATTTTAGTGCAGACAACAAACTGAACACAGAGGAGGTGAAGAGGCAGACAAAACGTCTGGATATTTCATCATAGTTCATAATAATGCAGTGCAGTGACAGAGGTTTCATAGTAGAGACACAGATCTGTCTGAGACTTCAGTCTGCAGTGTAGTTCATACTTAACAGTTAAATTACAGAACTGTACAGTAACATCAGGATTCATGATCAAAACAGTTTATATCATGTTGACACATCTGTCAATATTCACATGCTCCCTCCTTCTGTCTCTGCTGCCTTTCTCATCCTCCCTCGCAATTAATAACAAAATGCTTTTAGTCTACAGTCTGCCATTTAAAACGATAGGTGTACTTCAACGTGCAGCTAGCTAGCTTGCATTGTAGTCTACTTTCAAGCTCGACCAAAACAAAATAAAACTCACCAAAAAAACATACTGGCTCATCTTTACACTGCTCCAACAATCACCAACTCCGGTTTGGTCAAAACAAACCCTTAATCCACCGCTTTAATTG